>RXPK01000975.1:0-89334 GCA_004143645.1 Protaetia brevitarsis | reverse complement strand
ATATCGCCTGTGTGTTTTTCTAAACCCCGACAACGTTTTAAGAACCGAAGAACGTTTCAATGGGTGTCAGGTGTGGGGTATTTGGCGATATATTAGTGGACTAATAGTGTTTAATTAGAAACAATGCAGCGAAATACTGTAAATTAGTGGATTTGAAAGTGGTAGATCTCAAACGGGAATTAGAAGAAGGGATAAGATACGAGTGGAAGGAAGGCCGAGCTCAGTCGAGATTACGAAGAGCAATAGAAGCAGCTGGTGAAGATCCTGAGACATATTTGTTTGAAGTGTCTGGTGGTAATGGCGAACTTCTTAAAAGAACTTACGGAAAATTCTCGCAATTTAGAAGAGAAAGTTCTAGAAATTCTCAGAAAAATTCTAGAAAACTAGAAGAAAATTGAAAACATGACGAGAAGAATATAGAAAATTCAGAAAACTAGAAGAGAAATTCTAGAAAAAATTGAAAACATGGACGAGAAGAATATAGAAATTCTAGAAAACTGAAGAAAAGATTGAAAACATGGACGAGAAGAATATAGAAAATTCTAGAAAAACTGGAAGAGAAAGTTATGGAAATTCTCGCAATTTAGAAGAGAAAGTTCTAGAAAAAAATTGAAAACATGGACGAGAAAAATATAGAAAATTCTAGAAAATTAGAAGAAAAGATTGAAAACATAGAAGAGAAAGTTATAGAAAGTTCTAATAACGTAAAAAGAACTAATGAATAGAATCGACGAAAAACTCCAAGAAGAAAAATCTAGAATGATTGAAGAATTGGACGTCGCCATGAAGGTGCTAGAAGAACAAAATTCATTCTGGAGCTATACCGAAGACGGAAGAAACTGGAAATTCAACCAATACGGAGAAACAGTCAGTTGGAACCCAGAAATATAGTGCCCATCTGTACGGTTTCAAGGAAATGTACCTGCCTACCTCGATGGGAAGACGCCCTATAGAGATTATTATGACGCTGCTGATACAACGGCTACGGTATATGGCTGGACCGAAACTACCAAGGCAGCCATGCTATCAGTAGCTCTGCGCGCGATGCGTTGAAGGTACTCCAAGCTATTCTTCGACGGAGCGACAAAATTACCAAACGCCTACTTAATCAATTGGGAGTGCGTTCGTAATAAACATCTGCAGCAAGTATATCGCTCGCAGTTGGAAAAATCGCTGCCAGAGGTCAAACGAGACTCTACAGGAGTATGAAGCTGACGTCGTTCGTCTGGTTAAGAGTGCGTACCAACGGTACCGGAAGATGTGTGCGAGAGTCTCGCTGTGGAAAAATTCTGGATGGCTGCTTGATAAGGATACTCAACAGGCAGTGAAGCTCGCTCGGCCGCAAACGTTGAACCAGGCTTTAGCTCAAGCACTAGAGTTTGAAGCCGTGAAGCAATCGGTCAAAGGACCTGCTCGCGTCCGTGTTCTGGGAGTCACGAGGAAGAAGAGCCATAGAAAAGAATTATCACGAAATTAAACGAATTGATGACGAAAATGGAATCCGTGCAAACTAGGCAACCAGGAAGACGATGCTGGAATTGTGGAAGGATGGGGACGTACGTAGTCGGTGTCCGATCACGAAAACCAAAGCCGACGGAAACTAAAATTGGCCGACGGGAAGGGCGATCGTCGACCTATGTAGCTGATGCCCATAACACCAGATTGTTGCTTCAGTGGATGTAGACTAGCAGCCTCATCGTGTATGGGCATGTAAATGGGAAACCGAGAGATTACTGATAGATACTGGTGCAACAATGACAATTCTTCGGCCGAGAAGCAGTGGAAAGAAGAACCGGATACATCCAACCAGGTGGACGCTACGTACGGGCAACTGGGCAATCAGTCAACGTGTTGGGGGAGACTGGCCCACTTCGTATTGGTGATACTGCATGCCAGTATCGTGTAGTAGTTTGCAGATATAGAACAAGACGTAATCCTCGGAATGGACATAATGACAGATTTGGTTTTAAACTGGACTTGCAAGCAGAGTGTTGAAGATTGGTAAAGAAGAAGTTATTCTTAACCATAGCAAGATATGTCGGCCTGCGTAGTGTTGCAGAAGAAGTAACTGTGGCGAGCCGCAGTGAAACCATTGTGGAAGCGAGCGTGAGTGGAGATATCCCAAGGGGCAAGTTTTAATGCTGGAACCGGAGCGATTAGCGGTCAAGTCGTGAATACTGATGCTAAGCAGTGATACAAGGCTGAGAAAAATTGCCCGTCCGACTGATGAACGTCAATAGTTATCCAGTAAGCTGAGGAAGGCGTACCTTTGGGAAGTTGTGCTAGTGTGTCGTCGATTGTCAACAAAGAGGATGGCGTAACAACACTCCAGATCCGCTTCCTAGATGGTTAAATAACTTCATTGACTTGTCTTGCAAGGATTTGACAACACAACAACGCCATACCGTGAAACAGCTGCTTGACGCTACCAAGATCTTTTCCAAGCAGAAGACCGGAACACGAGGGGCAGGACTAATGTTGTACGAATCGAATAGACACTGGAGATGCCCAGCCGATCCGCCAAGCCCCAGAAGATTGCCATTGGCGAAACGAGCCGAAGCAGAACAAATTATACAGGATATGGAGCACGATGGCGTAATTAACCATCGAACAGTCCATGGGCTCTCCAGTGGTACTGGTGAAGAAGAAGGATGGTTCAACTAGGCTGCGTGGATTATCGACAACTAAATAATGTAACCAAGAAGGACAGTTATCCTTTGCCCAGAATCGATGACACTTTAGATACCCTAGGTGGGTTGTAAGTTATTTCGACCCTCGACCTGAAGAGTGGTTATTGGCAAGTCGAAGTAGAGGCAAAGGATAAGGAGAAGACGGCGTTTACGATCGGGACAGGATTGTGGCAATTTAACGTCATGCCATTTGGGTTTATGTAATGCCCCCGCGACGTTTGAAAGATTGATGGAAAACGTACTGAGAGGACTATCCGGGAAACTTGCTTGGTATCCTCGACGATTATAATTGTCTTAGGAAAATCTTTTGAGGACCATTTGAAGAACTTGGAGCAAGTATTTTCAGCGATTGAAAGGAGCAAATTTGAAGCTTAACCCCAAAAAGTGCAACCTTGTTCCAGAAGCAAGTGCACTACCTCGGCACGTAGTATCAGAGGAGGAGTGTCGGTTGACCAGGGAAGATAGAAGCGGTCAAGTCTTGGCCGGTTCCGAAGGACAAGCATGAAATAGAAGTTTCTTTGGCTATGCACTTATTACCGACGATTCGTTCCTGGATTTGTAACATCGCCAAGCCTCTCACGAGACTAACTGAAGAGGGCAGAGACTACTCTGGGAGAAGAGCTGCCAGGATGCCTTTTGAAGAATTGAAACAGATGCTGACCACTGCGCCATCTTGTGCTATCCACAGGCTGACGGAAAATTTATTTGGATACTGATGCCAGCAACGTGGGTCGGAGCGTGTTGTCCCAAGTTCAAGATGGCCACGAAAAAGTGCTCCGTTACTTCAGCAAAGTGCTGTCGAAACCGAAACGCAACTATTGTGTGACCAGGAGAGAGCTGTGGCCGTATTTAGTCTATAGAGCACTTTCATAAATATCTCTATGGCAGGAAGTTCTTGTTAAGAACCGACCATGCGGCATTGATGTGGTTGCTACGCTCAAATCGAATCCGGAAGGGCAGGTTGCCAGATGGATAGAGCGTCTTGAAGGAGTATGACTTGTATTCGGAACATCGGCCTGGAACCATCATCGAAACGCTGACGCACTATCGAGGAGACCCGTTCCAAGGATTGTACGCACTGCTGTCGTGCCGGAAGAGAAAAATGAAGCAACCTGCTTGAGGACTACTGTCATAGATGATAGATGGACTGAGACCGCAATCCGAGCTGACCAGGAGTCTGACGAAGTTTTGAAGTGTGTGATGGAGTGGAAGATGCAAGAAGCGCGGCCTAACTGGGAAACGGTTAGCACCGTATTCGCGAGAGCTAAAATCGTATTGGGCTCAGTGGGGCTCTTTGGTAATGGAAATGGTCTTCTCAGACGAGTGTTAGAAGACGAAGCTGGGACCAAATAGCAGCTTCAGATTGTGGTTCGAAAGCAAGAATTCCCGGAAGTTTTTAAAATTCTTCATGATGGAACATCGGGAGGCATCTTGGAGTCCGCAAGACTAGTAAGAAGGTCAGAGAGCGATTCTATTGGGTTAATTGTAAGAATGACGTGAAGGGACTGGTGCCGGAGATGTACCAAACTTGCGCCGCTGCCAATGCCCTTCCCAAAGAAAGAGGCCCCTATGAGGCAATACAACGTTGGCAGTCCTTTTGAAAGGATTGCGATTGATGTTGCCGGACCATTTCCCACGACGGAATTTGGAAATAAATACATCTTGGTTGCAGTAGACTACTTCAGCAAATGGGTGGAAGCTACGCATTACCAAATCAGGAAGCTGTTACAGTGGCTGAGACTTTAGTTAAAGAACTTTTCAGTCGATTTGGTGTGCCGCTTGAACTTCACTCCGACCAGGGACGGAATTTTGAATCAGCAGTGTTTCAAGAGGTGTGCAAAATATTGGGTATTCGCAAGACCCGAACAACTGCCTTGCACCCGCAATCAGATGGCATGGTGGAGCGCATGAACAGACAGTTATCAAGTATCTATCAAAAGTTGTCGCAGACCACCAGCGAGATTGGGACCAGCAGCTACATCTATTCTTGCTGGCGTATATGAGCATCGGTCCAACGAAACCACTGGCCAAAGTCCATCTAGGTGGCTTTTTGGACGAGAGCTGCGCTTACCATGCGATCTTAAGTTCGGCCTTTAAACCAAATGAAGAAGTAGTTGGAGATGACTATGTTTCGAACTTGCGGAGGCGAATGGATGATATTCACGATCGGGTGAGGACCAATATCCATGAAGCAAGCGACCGCATGAAGGAACACTACGACATCAGAGCAAATGAAGGCGGATATCAGTCTGGAGACCTGGTCTGGCTGTTCAATCCTCAGCGACGTCGAGGCTTCTCGCCTAAGCTGCAACGATCGTGGGACGGGCCTTACGAAGTGATAAAGCGAATTAATGACGTCATCTATCGCATCAGAAAGAACCCAATGGTAAAGCAAGAGTGGTGCATTTAATCGCCTAGCTCCTTATCTTGGGGACAATCAAGAGGACGAGCAGATGGTCCGAGTTTGTAGACTCCCCGAAGAAGAATCAGCTATGAGGAGTTTATGGACAAGTATGGGAATGGCCGCAAAGTGCGTCATGATGTAACAACGGAGATTCAGAGAGATTTGTTTTTGGCTCCTGAAGGGTGCGCGTTAGCACATTGTGTTGCCCAAGATTTAAGAATGGGCAAGGGGATAGCTACCGTATTCAGAAGAATTTGGTGGTGTCCAAGATCTTCGAAGCCTGAACCCTGAGGTGGGCAAGGCTCTGCACTTGCCAGGAAAGAAACCGGCCTTTATTCTACTTGGTGACCAAAGAAGCCTCAGTTGGCAAGCAACCTACGGACGATGTGGGACAGCCTGATAAGTTTAAGAGAGCAGCTGTTGGAGCTGGAGATCAATAAGATCAGGGTGCCAAAATAGGCTGTGGATTGGATGGCTTGGACTGGAGGTCGTAAGGAACATGCTCGAAGAATTTTCCGATATACTGGAATAGAGTTCCTAGTATGCAGCTACAACCGCGGGTCAGCAGAAGGGGGCGACGAACGGTAGCGTGCTATTTCTTCCGGACCTCGTCGTGTAAGAATGGAGAGAACTGTTCGTATCTTCATGGAGGTGATAGTTCCTGTTCCGGGACGGAACAGATCTAAGGAGGGAGCAGTGTAACGAGCGCCAACTTTTCAACTGGCGGTTCCGATAGGCGTCCTAGATGCGCTGGCATAGCGGAAGAAGAACTACCTACGACGAATAACAGAGGGCAGCACCGGGTCGAAGATTCGAGAATATTCTCCAGAATCTTCGAGGACGTTCTAGAAGGCCCTCGAACATCTGGACGTTCGCGCCAGCTATAAATAACGCGTCGGGTTGGCCAGGAGGCAGTCATCGATACGAGTTCGATAGTGCGGTCGCGATTGAATTAGTACATGTAATATAAATATCGTTTACATAAATAAAGACATTAGTGGTTAAGTGATATAGTTAATAAGCATTTTTAATAGATTTTAATTACCGTAATAGTGTTAATAGAATAAGTGAATTTAAATATATCGCCTGTGTGTTTTTCTAAAACCCCGACAACGTTTTAAGAACCGAAGAACGTTACAATATTAATATGGTTCGTGCTGAACTGCTTCATTTAATTAAGATCAACAAGGATAAATAGAGTTTATATTACAATAGATGAAATGACTAAACGTCACGACAAAATTATATTGCGTTTCTCTCCTTATCATTGTCAGTTAAACCCGATTGAGTTAGTGTGAGTTCAGATTAACGGGGAAGTGGCAACAAAAAACCAAACTTTTAATTTAGCCGATGTTAAAGACCACTTATTATAAACCATTGCAAATGTTACTCCTGCCAAATGGAAAAAGTGTGTTGTCAATGTTGTTAAGGAAGAACTAAAAATGTGCAAATTAGATGGTTTAATGGATAATGTCATTGAACCGTTTATTATTTCTGTTGTTGTAGCAGTGATTCTGATAGTACCACATCTGATAGTGATACTACATAAATGTTATCGTTAATGTGTGCTTATGCTATTATCTTCTATCTATTGTATTGATTTTTTTTACTAATTTTGAAATAATATATTATAGTGTATTTTTCTAGCAAATGTATGAATTAGAAGCAATAAATATATATTATAATAAACTCTTAATCGTTTATCATGGTACTTACAACATGTAACCTTCACATTACACAAAATTAGTAAATAAATAGTGGCATGTATTGGATTTAAATTTAATATCATAGTTTATCTAAGAATTTCAAATATTTCTTAACACTTTTTAAGTAATATCTATATATTTGCTGTATTCCACTAACTCTTTTGCATTAATATAATTGTAAGTTAAAGAGTTCAAACTGGATTAATGTTCGCAATATTTTTTAAATTTCTCTCCAAAAATCTTACAGCAAACATTTTCTGGTGTAATTAGGCCCTTTCTAATTTACCCTCCGAATTAAAAAACAGAAAATAACTAAATTTAATAACAAAAATATATTATTGGAGAAAGAAAAGAACAAGAAGAAATTACAGAAATTAGTACGAAGGTAGAGAGAGTAGTGTCCACATACGCAACAAGAATTCGTTTGAATTTCCGTTGCTACTGGTGGTAAAAATAAAAAGATCAAAGGAAAATGCAAAGAAAGTTGAGAAAAAGTTCAGAGGCGAACAGTTACGTTTCATCTAATACTACATATGCGCATCAAATTGCACGCTATAATCAAATAATTTCGTTAAAATTTAAAAATACATATATACAACTCAATTTCAAAATGTCTTACTCGTTTTCTTTAGCGCCTCACATTTCCTTTTGATGTTTTTATTTTTACCAACAGTCAATGTAAAACTTTAGTTGGTATTGTTACTCATTCGCAGGACAGATTATATTTTTCTTTCGTCTTTTTATTTTTAATACTAAGAGTCTCGGAGATGTCAACGAATTAGCTTGGAAATTATGTGAATTAAGGATTTCTTTCTATGATCCAACATTATGCAATTTACTTATGTACAGGGTGTTTCAATGTTAACTCCTAAACAGTAACAGATTCATGAAAAAACGAATGAAACGACTTCTTAAATAGTTCCATTACAGCTGTCAACGATAGCCCAACATTTTGATAGATCCCACAGTTTTTTCTGATACTGTTCAATATTCCAAAAGAAACTCTTGAACACTGTATTGTTGTAAATGCCCATTTGTATGGTCTTGTGGTCGACAAAAATATTTAGAGAATCTTATCAAAAAAAAAAATGCGCCAATGTTACAGTCAGCAGATGTGTATTGGTATCACTACGTTTTGACAACTCAATTCAGTCTTAAGTTGATGTCAAAGTAATTTTTTTGATGATGATTTTTCGTCAACAACAATTATAACAACAATAAAAATATAGGTAAATGTGATTTATTTTTTTAAACTAAATTGAAGGATATTACGCGTATTTTACATTGGAAGTAATTGAGATGAGAAAAAATTCCGCGCACTTTACTGCACACCGTAAAATTAACCTACTGTTGCATTGGCTGACAGTTGACAAGGCCAAACAAGTATTTTTGAGCAATTTGCTGACAATCCCTTAATTGTTATTCGTATTTTTTTAAAGTTTTATTGCACCATTCTTTCTTACTATTATTGTAAGGTTCATACACTGCTTAAAATAAATTAGGTCGTAAGTCGTAACAAACCCCTGACCTGCTATGTTGTTATTATAATTCCTTCTAATTATTCTTACTTACTGAAACACAATTTAATAAAAAGAAAAGTTATTGTAGTAGCACGCAAGCCGAAAATCAGTAAATAATATTGTGACAATATACACACATAGGTAGATACATACAAAACCGTCATCAGCAATGCATATAGAGGTAATACCAGCGGATCAATAAGCGGCAATTTTAGTAATACGGTTGGTTATAAATACGACGCCATAAATAATGGTTTCTCGCTACGAATGACTGGCGTAGGGAGAGAGACGTTCCGTTTGTTTTTAAAAAGCAGGGAAAAACTACTTTTTCACATCGCAATAACGTAGGTATGGGCAAATGTATGTATATCTGATCTAAACATCGATCGGCGAAAAGCAAACATATACAATATACGCAGTTTACAAGAATTCCCGTTTTTGTATTTAAAACGCGTATCACGCTAGTCGAGCAAAAATTCAAAATCGATTCTCCCATATCGATGCTTTCTTTTTGTTGTGGGAGCTGTCTGACCTAAAGTCTCCGGAAGCACTGCAGCCCCTTGGCTTTTTGTATTTAGTCTCCCATTTCTTTTACCCGTTGAATTATATCGGCATTCCAGTATCTTAGTACGCTGCACTAATATGTACGGGTCTCTGGCTGGTTGATTGAAGTAATCTTCTGGGTTCGTTTTTGGCTTGCCAAAAATTGCATGTTTTTTGCGCCCAGAACCTCGCATTCGCACAGAATGTGGTAAGCGTTACCTGTCATCCCATTACACAGTCTGAATCTCCCGTGTTGATTCCAATTTTCTGCAGATGTCCGTTGAGAGCGCAAAGAGACCTGGCGATTTATATGGTTTGAATGAGTTAATTGTCCACTTCATTTTTCCACATCCACCACTTTCTTGGCTACCTGCCAGTGTTCCCTAGAAGCCTGTTTCGCAGTTTCCAGTTCTATCTTATTGCAGTCTTGCAGTGATGAATGGGTAATTCTAGATCCCGAAAAGTGAACCTGAAAGATTTCTCTTATGGTCTCACTTCCGCCTTAGTATAGCCTTCGCATTATGCTTTCAGAGTATGAATTGGGTTAAGAGGTTCTTTAGATAATTTCCCAGTCAGTCCGGCATACACAGTGCCTCCTCCAGCATTCTCTCTTTGAATTCCTCAAAGCTTTGTTACAATCAGTAAAGGCCTTTCTATATTCACCCCAGACCGATGTTTTCTTAGATCCGTGGAACTTTTTCCCGACTTCTCTTTTCATGCTTTCAAGGTTGCTGTTCTCCCAGGATACCTCCTCCCAAGGGGACACTCCTTTGTTTACCATGAGGCAGTTTTCATTAAACGCTGATACAGTGGCGTCTTAAATTGACCCTGCTATGAATTCCATCAGAATTCCTGGAATCCCTTTCCGGCTATAATCTAGTTCTGCTGTATAAGCTTTCTACTCTGTTCTTTCGGGATTACGATAAGTTTCAATTATAGGTTCATAACCTCCTACACTAAAATTGGAGCCTGAGATCTAAGCAGCTTTTCTCATCAGACATGTGGCAATTATGGACGCTACTTCCTACATATGCATTTGCTAACGGTATGAATTACCTCTTTTCTTTTTGATTTTATGAAAGTAGGTTCACTGCCTACATTTAGTATGTCTAAATTGTTTGCCATAATAAATTGTAGTAGAGGGTATAACCTCTAGAGTTATTGTTGCTGCTCCCCTCAGGTCATGTCGTGAGCAGTTGCATCACAACCGATGATGAGTTGCGATCTACTATCTCTGGTGCTCATTACCAGGTTTTCCATGCCGATCCGATAATTAAATCTCTCGACATACCCCTGTCCCCCGACCTAACTTTGACTGCGACCAAGTTTCTAAAACAGAAGTTGGTTAAAGGCAGTATTTTAAGATTTTTCTTTACTAAAATGCAGGTTCCATGAACCTCGAATGATCTACTGTAACCCCTTACCTTGCCCCTGTAAACACAGGGTTCCTGTACGAGTGCGACGTTGAAGTTCTACATCGCCACAGCAAGTGTTGCCGAAGCCGCCTTGCTATGTTGAAGGTTCGTCTGGATCACCATTATTTTCGCCATCGCGAATTTTAAGATCTTAAAGTTAATCCTCCCAAGCTTAAAGAAAGCCCGGTACTGGATCTTGCCAAGTATCCTCAACGATGCCTCGTCAATGGAGACTGCCCTCATCCTTCTTCACTTCTTTACTAAGCAGCGGCCAGCCTCCCACGCGCAGACCTGGATTTTGCTTCTCCAGACGTGTCTTGACCTACTGATTCTTCTTTTTCTCGGATCATAGCTACACCCTTGGCCTCTTTGGAAGGTTCTTAGTTTCGACCACAATTAAATCCGCGCCCATATCGATGCTACATAACTTTTTATTGGAAATATTCAGAAGAGAGTATAAATACGATTAAAATAATAAATTAAGAAAACAAATTAACTTCTGTTACTTTCGATCATATAAGTTACTCACTCATATACAACAACTTCAGCTTTCTCTTCTCAGCATCGCGAATCGTACCTAAACGATTTAGTTTGCATCATTGATTTCCGTGTATTTTTTTTTCAAATACTGGACGTGTATATACGTATTGGAATTACTGACAAGTACATGTAACGTTCAGATCAAATGTTGCCAGTGTACAAAGTTTGAATGTAAATGGTAAAACTCGGTGACCTAGTCACGAAATAATGAGGCAGCATTATCTCACGTAAAATTTTAAAATACATGCTGTTCGATTGGCTTTTATTCACAATCAGTTTCAGAAAATAGGGGTTAAAAATAGACTTTCCATAACATAGTATAATAGTTTAAAAAGTAGCAAGAAACTGCTATCTTTTACACATGCAACAAGTTAAAAAAAAAACAGAAAATTGTTGCCCAAAACGCATAAATTATCGTTTTGTAATAGACTAAAATCCATAACCTAAATTACACATTAAAGAATGTCATTTAGTATATAATTTAATTTTAATTTGTTTTGATAACAAATATAGACATATAGAAAGTATTGATTGTTGTTCGTAAGTTTAACGCATTATAGATAACTTAAGGTCAAATTTCTCCATGACATGAAGAAAATTATAGTTGTCATAGTAGTTAATTCCACAAATAATGCAAATCAGTGTTATAGACTCAGTTCACACTTCACATTAAGCAACTACGAGGCGATGCGAGAGTAGCGTCAATTTTAGTTGTCTGGAAGTGTGATTCTCATAGGAAACTTTTAGCCGCGCACTGATCAACTGTGAAGAAATTAGAATCGTTTTGGTCTGCGTCTAGGTGTGGTACTAAAACGAGTTGAAAAATCGTAGTGAAGAATCTTGAAATTATGAAGATATTATTACTATGCTGTTACTGTTTTAAACGACGCTTTTTGCAATAGGAAAGATCGAGAGGAGAGTTCTTCTAACACCAATGTGATGGGAGGGAGGAGAGTACAGCAGGTCTTTGAAATAATTGAATTGGTTTTCTAAATACTATTAGAAGTGGGAATGGGATGGATGAAATGTTTTCTTAATAATCATTGAATAATATTTTTTTCAGAACTCTGTCGCACTGTTGGGCCAAATGCGCGAAAACTCGAAAAACCTTTAATATCTTTTAACTAGTGGTCATATCGATTTCCGATTGGTCTTATTCGATTAAGAATAAAAAAAATACATCAAAAACAACCAAGATTTGTGCTAATTTACACGAAATCAAGCAATTTAATTATTAAGTAAATGCATACAATGCGGATACTTCATTACATATGTAGTTGTATAATATACACATTGTCGTAGCCAGAAGTGAGGATAATCCCTATAACTACTTATGCATATAGACGTCTGTGTACCAGGCTTAGTATTGCCCTTGAGTTTTCCAGAAGCGAATCTACGCACATAGAACAATCCCACCTCCTTACTAGTGAAAAAAATTGCAATAATACTAATAATCTTATAGGTGAAATGTACGTGCGCCTTCAATGATGGCAGCTGAATATCGTCAAATTCGACAGCCACTAGGGAGGGGCATTGTCATTCAATCTTTCTTACGTCTGGATATTTCTTTATTTTTTGTACATAGAGCTTTTGTGGGAGCTGCCTGACTTGAAATCTTTGTAAACAGTGCAGCTTTGTGTGGTTGTTTGTCTTGGCTGGGTTAATTTTGGGCTTACCAACAATTGCTTGTCTTTTTACGTCCAGAGCCTCGCATTCACACAAAATGTGGTAAGCATTCTCTATCATCCCGTTACACAAACTCCAGTTGGTGTCTCCACTGTTGACCATAATTTTCTGTAGGTGTCATTTTAGTGGGCAGTGCCCTGTTACTGCTCTCGTACTGTGTCTTTGGACAGTCCTTTGACAAATCCTGGGCCTATATAAGAAGCGACGATACCTTCCCGGCTAACTCATCGGCTTTTTCGTTAACTTCGATTGCCAAATGTCCAGACACCTACAGCAAAGTGATTTTATTACCGTCTGTCAGGCTATTCAGTTCTCGAACTCATTAGCAAACCAGTCTTGATTGCATTTTGGGGTTCACTAATGCCCTGATAGCCTGATTGTTTGGTGCAATATATGTAGATCCGCTTGTTTTTATAAGCGGTCCAATTGATTTCAGTTATGGAGGAAGGGTGATCATTGTGTTTCTCACCTTGCTAGCAAAGTTCACTCAAACAGTCGCGAGTAAATGTTATAGGCACCCGGCAAATTGAAGGATTCCATCATTTTTTTTTGCATTATGCTTGCGGCAGATATTTTAAATGTTTAGGTAATAGTCTTTATAGATACTTTTTGTAGATGTATTGATGATTTTAGGTCTTCGACATGTCATTTTGCTGTGCTATTTTTCCTCACCATGGAAAAAGTATTACACCCGTACTAAAATCACACGAATGTGCAACAAATTTATAAGATTCCTCAACCCAGATATGCCTAATGTAACAGATATAGTACAGGACTTGCAAGTATGGACTTGACTACCTGAACTATTATTATTATTTATTAAAGAAATAAGTCTAACTTGTGTGTACATTCAGTTTAGGTATATTTGAGTTAATAAAATACTATTTGTGATGTATTTAGGCTAGTTAAGTTTTATTTTGTACTCATTTTACTGTAATTATTCGCACAAAATCTAGGGTGTCTATAACATTTGCTTATGACTCTATGTTTCATTCAGTGAAACTTCTTTAAAACTCTAAAATTAATCTAAGTAATTGACTGCTTATAAAGGTTGTTACGGATTAATAATGTTAAAATTCAACTGTTAGAATTTAATAAAAAATATTAAAATCACTTTTAACTTTGGCCATATAGTAGACAACATTACGGATAAGTAACAATAATCCCTGTCATATCATGTATACCTACTATATATCATACAGCCATGTATACCTACTATATATCATACAGCATCGATAAAAACGTATGGACAATGTAAAGGAACATTCAGAATACAATGAAAGTTACTGACCTGCCGCTAGAATTTGTCGCATGTACGTTTTTGGGAGTGTCAGTATATCTATAATCGGAGTAGCTTTCTCACAAGGCCGGCAGTTTTCGCTTGTAAAAGTAAGTATCCTTTATCGGTCAAGTTAGATAAAATGAACTTCTTTTAGTGAAGGAATAAAAATAAATTTAAAAATATTAAAAAATTAGGATATGAATATATTACATATGTGATCAACGATGCTGGTTGTAATTCGTCGGTTATTAATTTATTATAACCGTTTTCAATGCTATTGTTTTTTAGGGCTGTCCAAACTCATCTCTTGCAAAGAAAAGGTCTTCCGAAATTAAATTTATTGCTTTCCATACTGATTTTTTTTTTTGGATAATGCCCGATCAAATACGAGTACCCAAAACCGGGTGGAACTGTAAGTCGGTAAATTCGAGTACTCAGGTACACAAAAACCCGAAACTGGGTTATGAGCAACAGTCCTAGTTTTCTTATTTATACAGGGGGTTTGTTTCCATGGAAGTGGCTAGTTAGAAGTTTCTTACTTAATGAAACTTTCAGCGCTAAAAAAATGAAGTTTGCTATAATTTGGTACCTACTGTCTTTCTAAAATAAATTTCTTACGCTTCTGATTAATACATATCTATGTAGGTTTATATTTTTGAATTAAAGACAAATTTCTACGAGTCTTAGAGTTTTCCACACCTCCACACCATCTCCGCTTTTTTTAACGTATTATATTTTTTGTGTAAATTTTGATACATACAATGTTGTACGTAATTGATTCATTTTCACTTGCTTTGAGGGCCAGTGGTTTCGCATTTTAAAACTACTAAATACTAAAATCGCTATCATACAGGATGTCCTGTATGATGCGATTCCTTTTTTTAATTACACGTTTTATTTATTAACGCTTTCAGATGGTCCAATAATTTTACCTGATCATTAGGTTATATATTCGGCTTTACAATAATATAATCATTCTTTTTTACATGTTTACTGATCGGAAATGAACATATTATTGTGCAATTTATAAACCAAATAGTGCCCAATGTTGAAGGAGTTTATTTTGATCTAGATAATTATCTTGAATTTATTCTATATTCGTGAAGAATGCCAAAGTGGCAAAGGTTGTCGAAAAATCACTGAAATATATCTCTCACTTGTTGCTAATTCAAAAAAACTGGAACCACTTTTTGTAACAGTTGGCAGCGTCACCAAGAAAACACTAACAAACCGGTTTCTGAAAATAAGCAAAATGAGATTAATATTTTGGAGTTGTAAACTTCTACTGCAGCAGGAACACTGAACTCGAGAGTGCTGATGATGATAGCTTTGCTATCGAAACGTACGTCCAGTTTAGTGCAGTTTGTGGTGAGGAGTCTAGGAGAACTTTACAGCATTACCAGTACCACAGTTTGGAGTATTTTTGTTATTAATATTTTAGAGCATTACTAAACACATCCCCGTAGTTTAATATTTCCGAAGATTTGAATTTTCAAATTCAAATACAATAAGATTCACCTTCAAAAATTCTAATACAAGCTTTTCGCTAATAAGATAAAATCAAATGAAATGAATTGCGAGATAATTTTCATGAGACTTCAAGAAGATCAATATGTCTTCGTGCAAAATAATTTGGAGTGACGAATCAAAGTTCAATCTAGAGGGTATAACAAATAGAAGAAATAATTATTATTCATCTGGGAAAATCCGCACAAAGCTAGAGATGTGAATTTTGTTTCTAAATGTCTTTACATCTGCTGGCAACAAGTGAAAGTATTTTTTGTTGAATTCTCTAAGAGTTCTTTAGGCATTTTTTTTTTATTTCCCATAACATGAAATAAATTGAAAATATCCAGATTAGGATAATATTTCAATATTTTCCAGTATTGAATTTCTAAATTGCAACAAAGATTATAACAATAATATATACTGACAACAATAATGTATGGTAAAGTCATAGCCCACCAGTTAAAATTAGTCGGTTATTTGAAAGCGTTAATAAATGAAACGAGTAGTTTAAAACAAAACTATTAAAGATGGTTAAATAGGCAAGGGTATAGCAAATCAGTGTAAAATTTACTTCTGCCCCTAACTATATAGAAATGTGTTCTATTTGAAAAAAAAAAAAAATGGCTTATTCTTTTGGTATATCCAGCGGTGACATCATTGTAATTGTTTTTGTAAGACTATTGCACCAACCACCGCTGGGTAGGTATATAGTTTCTAAACTTCCTGTTTTGGCATTTAAAGCAAGGGAAAAATAATCAATCACGTTATCAATTACAACATTTTCACCAAGATAGGAATATCTTAGAAACAGCTAAAAAACAGGTATAGAAAACCCTGTCATGTAAACGTCAAAGGTGTTTAATTTTGAATTGAAAAATGTAATAATATATATCTTGCTCCATTTAATATAACAAAGTTCATAGCCGTAGCTATCCAATTGTTAGAAATCCCAAATCTTTAACCCTGAACAGTTTCGAGAAGCCTGAAAAGAAGCCTCTAACTAGCCAATTCTGTGGAAAACCTGTATACTTAAAACATATATGTTATTCCTAGCTCCCTATAGGCAGAACTAAAACGTCATGGCGCTTGTAGAACGTTCCAGTATTTCCTAGGCCAAACGCGAAATACTGAGCTATCTTTAAAAAATGCCCGAGCTTCCTAGGATAAACCCAAAAATTGAAGTAAGCAAGTTGTCCCTATAAATATACATAGGGAGAAAATGTTTGTATTGTATTCTAACAATTACTGTAACATATTGCATAACTTAGTGGCACTCACACATCAGAAAATGACGCCAAAACGAAAATAAATATTGTTCCTTATAATTTGCCAATACTTTAATATCCTATTGGCTGAAGGAATAATACTAATAGCTAAGAATAAAACTATATTCTTATCTATTTTGGCAACAAAGGCTTTTGTGGTATTTCGAATTCCTCTTCCTCGATCGGCATCACGTACACTGAAAAACCGATATATTTAAACCAACCAAATATATCTTGTTAAGCAGATTTTAATTTAGCAACAAGCATGCCCTTTGTTGTTTCAAATATACGCAAAAAAATTTACCCTATTGACTGAAACAAAATATTTGGTTAGAAAGTTTAATATATTCAAAGAAATTATTTAGTTCAGTATGCTCTTAATACAATAATATAGTTCAACTTTGTAAAAATGTTGGATTGGTTCAATTACTTTCACATTGTTGAAACAACATCGGTACTTTGTTAACTCAAACAAATTTGTTACTTCGGGAGAATAACTATATATTTGGGCGAAATACCCAATTGGTTGGGAATCAAAATTTATTTCTACCCAATGAAATGGCGAGTAACCACCTGTGTCTTAGATCACCCCATCACATGATTCTAACGTGCCGGGACTGGCATTGTTTTATTTTATTCACAGTGAATTGGTCTTATTGAGTGTATTGGTATAGTGTCTTTTGCAGCGATGGCTAATATTTAAATTATAAATATATGCCGAGAATTTTAAATTTACCTAAAAGAACACTGAATACCAATCATTTTAGAAAAGAACAAAATAATTAGAAAGAAGAAGATTAAGAAAGCATTAATATGGTTGAATGGGAATCACTGGTGCAATCAACAGAACATGGACCGTTTCTTTGGAGACCATTGTGGGCCTCCCTCGCCAAAGCTTTATGTGAAAGCGGTGGCCATGAATGCGATCCCTAGACTGAAAACCAACAACTTGTGGCATCCCAACATTAGAGTTAGAGGGCACATTGATACTGCGGGTACGATACTGAACGGACCATTCTTCACTGAAAAAATTAAAATCTCCATACCAAACAGAGACCAGGCACGTAGTGATATCACTGCACTTGATGACTGGTTCATAGACGGATCCAAATTCAGCCAGGACACAGACGCCGGTGTTTGTGGACCGACCCCTAATCAAAGGATATCCATAAGCCTGGGAAAGAATGCGACCGTCTTCCAGGCAGAGGTACTCGCCCTTGCAGCCTGCGCAGATATGATTGGAAAGGGGGCTACATGAAGAGGAAAATAAGTATAATGACTGATAGTTAGGCTGCTATCAAAACAGTCTCGAACCCTGTAACTAGGTCAAAACTAGTTAGAGACTGCAGACAATCCCTCAATGCACTCGCACGAGACTACACGATGTCTCTGATTTGGGTGCCGGGACATGACGATATAAAGGGCAATATAATAGTTGACGAATTGGAAAAGGAGGGCTCTAAAAGACACTTCATAGGTCCAGAGCCCGTATGTGGGATTACCAAAGAGTCTGCTAAAAGGGAGATTTGGACCTGATTAAATAAAGAAAGTACAAGGAAATCACCTAAAGCAAGGAAGAAGCTAAAACCATTACTAAGCCGCTAACTGGACACTGTTCCCTGAAAAAGCATCTATACAACACAGGTCGAGTAAGAAGATGCAGAAGATGCGAACTATAGGAGGAAACGAGTTTACATGTAATCTGCTCATGTGAGGAATTGAAAGTACTCAAAAAGCAACATTTCGGAAGCGTCTGTTGGAGCCCTCGAGGGTTCTCAAGTTTCCATTGGGCAAGATACTAGGCTTTATGGAGAACATCAAGCTGCTCGAGTGGAAGTAAGGGATTTAATAGGGACGGTGCAATGATCACTTAGCTCAAGTGCCTGGAATATAAGTGTCCACCTTAACTTCAAAAAAAAAAAAAATATACACCCGGGAGAGGGAGGGAAAGAGTTGGGCCGAGACTAATGGTGAGCAAGTTAGGGGAAGCCATCAAATTTCTACAGTAATTAAACTTACTCGTTGTTTTGCCGACTCCCAGAAAATCGCTGGCAAACACTATTCCCCGCTCATGACGCGAATAAACACGAGTATATCTAATCGCTATAGAAATTTAATCGCTTCTTCTATCTTGACCAACACTGCCCGAGATTGGCCCCACCACTCAATATTGTCCCGAGTCGCCACTGCTCCATAATATTTTGTGTTATTATTTCTACACTACCTACATAAACACATGGAATTTAGGTAATAAGGTAATTTATATTATGTGCACTATACAAACAAATTAGATTAGATAATTTGTAGAGCTTTCAATTTAGAAATAATAGTCATTCATGTTAGTGGAAAGAAAAAGAAAGGAAAATAAAAGATGGGTGTTATCATACTATTAATGTAGTATAGTAATGATAGAGCTATGACAATTGAACTAATCTTATAAACCGTAAAAATGGCACAAATCTTACTAGGTATATAGCTATAATATTATACAGACGTTATTTGCCGCCATCAGATTACGAAATAAAGAAAATGTTTGGCAGCATTCTTTATCGCAGGGGAGTCTGCTTCCTCATTTCCCTGAATGAGTGAGTACCCAGGTACCCAGATTAGGGATACATTATTAGTTGTTCCTAACATATTTAGAGCATTCTCGCAGCTCAAAATCACCTTCGAGTTGTATTTGTGTGTTTTTAGCACCGTCTGATTATAACTGATTTTTTTTATTGAATTGTGTTTGATGTTTTTAATCAACATCTCTCTAACACAGACCTTAGTGTCATAGACTCAAGGTTTTAGTATTTTCTAGCTTTTGGACTGCTATATTTCATTATATATCTACTTTAGTTGCATCTTTGTTGTGCAGATAATAAAGTATTTCGTAAAGTTTTTTTCTTATCCAGTTATCAGTAAATTAAAATACATATGTGTACTTATACAAACATTTTTTGGGAAAAATGCATACTTGCATGAGTTACAATACAGATTTTTGTGAGATATTATGTTTAATGTTTCAAATAACTAGGTATCTACAATAAAGGTGAAAAGTTTTTGATGACACATGCTGATTATAATAATTCTTCTCTAATACTTTTGGCGGTAATATAAAAACTAAGTGTTGATTATGTGTTCAAGATGCCGATTCTCATCGTGTATCTGTCTTAGATATTGGTTCATTTTAATTAAAAAATCATTATTATATTCATTTTGTTAATACATTAACTAATATGTATTACAGGCATTTTAACAACTTCTGTATTATAATTTTGACAGTAACACTTTTATTGCATTTCTGACACACTACATGCATGTTTACTGTTACAACTGTTACAACTCCTTTAACTTTTTTAGACTAGAAAATAGACACTAACTATCCAGGGCATCTCATATCTACTTTGTAGATACTATGTATTTACTCTGAAACTAAAATGAATATAAAAAGTAAAAGCCGAGGAAGCTGTACATTTTAACCATTTATGCTCTGCATTGCATACTATTTCATGATACTTTTTGAGAATATTTAGAATTAATACAACATGACTGTACCTATTTGTAAGTCTATATACTAGTTACCGAAAACTTTCTAGGAAAATTGGGATTGCAATAACAAAATATTATTGTAACTTTTCATCTCCATTAGTTTGCAAGTAAATAAATTCACGGGAAAATAGATGTGGGACATCTCGTGTAAGAAATATACGTACCAAGAGGAAACCAAATAAAATTGTAGTGCAATTAATTGAATGGTGCAGTTCAAGGACCAGGTTTCCTCCTATTTTGCAGGAGATAAAAATAAATCATATAAACTGTACTCGTTTTCTCCGTACCTACAACTCATTCGCACAAAAAAGTGGAGTATATAACAAACAGATAATCAATGTTATATATTACTTTTCACTGCTCATCAAACAGTAATATTTAAGTAATAATTAACTCTATAAATGCATGTACATTTTTTTAAAAAAATCCATTATTATTGTGAATGACGCACTGTATACTAGGTAATTCTCAGTGATTACTGATTAGGAATTTATTGCGCGAAATTCAATTCCTTCATGCGTTTATATTGCTGGCATGGAAATTATCATAAATCCTGAATTGAAACATTTATTTCGTATAATATAATTAGAATAAATTCACACAAACAGGTTAATTATTTCCAAGTCAAATCTTATTTATAGTCAGTAGTAATTCGACGTTTATCAGTTCCTGGAAGAAGATAAGAAGAAATATTAGGTATATTTTGGTTGTATGTAATGTGAATGTAACATATTTTTTTCATATATCGTGTTTAGATAATTACTTTAATTAGACACAATATCAGCTTAAATTATTGCTATTTTGCTAGAATAATTAGCGTCTAAAATAAATTTAATGAAATATATCTGGAATTACGCTTGGTGATAAACGCATACTAGAATGTATTGACCAATGGTACTGTAGTAATTAGTCACTTAATGACGTTTTGTCAGAGGTTAAATTACATCAAAATAGTAAACATCAATAATTTATATTTGCAGTCGCACTAGTTGCCTCAAAAAGCATTTAATTTTATATTGATACCTTTTATTGAATAACAGTTTTTCTGTTATACACTATTAATTATGTCTTCCTAACTACAATTAAAAGAATGCTATTTTTAAGATAAATCAGAATGAATTATAAAATAAGCAGTTTATTTATAAATTAGACATAATAGATAACCTCAAAATTCAGCAATGAAGGTGATACATATTTTTCCTTTGTTATTTTACAATAAATCCCAATTCAAATATGTAATTTTCTACACAACAAATATTTACAAAACAAAACTTTATCTGAACACCAACTTTTCTGAGATTTATTTATTTATAAAAGGTCTTAAAGACTGAAACAATGTTCTATAAGCACTCTTACTACAAAAGTAAACAAAAAATAAATTAAGCATTAAAAAATGAAAAAAGTTGACGTAATCAAAATAAATATCAAGAAGCAATTTTAAATTAATGAGAAATAGGCTAAGAGCAGCAACGGCGGCAACGATAATAAATTTAAAGAGTGTACTCAAATAAAGAAAAATCGATAGCAATGAATACCTTCCCCTCCTTCCTTCTCCGCCAACCGGCAATTCAACCATCTTAAGAACAGGACAAACGAACAAATGCTACAATTTTACAAGCGCAACTCAATACCTAAAAATCCAGACTCATCCTAATGTCGGATGTTAAAACGTTTAAACTTTAAATTACACACAATTAGCGAGAAACCGTTTATAAATAACGAATATACTAACCTAAAGCTTTCGACGTAGAGTACATATGTTATGTTCTACATATTTGTTTTAATTATTTTAGTAGCTCATTTAAGGAAATCATTTGTATCATCTTTTTAGACTGAATGATTGCAAGTAAATTAGGAAAATGTAAATAATTAAACACAAGCGATGAATAATAATTTGCTGCTGAAGTATTCGATAGGTATTCTTTTGGGCTTCTTTTAAAATTGTTAAAGCCGCCAAGAATGTTTATTATACTGAAACGGAACAATGTAAGATTGTGGCTTTGTTTTTAGTAGTTAATTGCCTAAAGATTTTGCTAAGCGATAAACGATAAGGTGTTAACAATATGATTTATGTTTGATTACTTATTTTTAAGTGATAAATTTGCTAAAAGAAAGGAAGACCGCTTTAAATAGAAATCTGTTGTACTTACGTATATGAAAGGTATGCGTTAGTCCACAGTGGCATCGACGAGAGACGAGGCCCAGGTAACCAACAATTGAGTATACCCGAAGACACACTCAC
The DNA here is from genome assembly GCA_004143645.1 of Protaetia brevitarsis. Taxonomy (NCBI): domain Eukaryota; kingdom Metazoa; phylum Arthropoda; class Insecta; order Coleoptera; family Scarabaeidae; genus Protaetia; species Protaetia brevitarsis. The sequence goes on along the minus strand of RXPK01000975.1, from coordinate 66,995 downwards.
AAAAATGTAACACACAGAGAGAAAAACTAATTAACTAATTTCTTTATGATTTGCGTGCAACACGGGCCGATGCACGTGTGCTATCTTACGCTATAGTCTTTCCCGCACCAACGGTGGTTTATTTATTTATTATTTGCACTGTTGTACGCCGCAAATTACACGATTTTCTGGTATTTTAGAGGCAAGAGCGCTTCGCCGTCACAAGATGGCCGGACCTAGGCTTGGTGTCAGTCCGATTGCTTGCCAACCCCCCTCCCGCTGTGCACGGAACCCCCCGTAAACGTCCAAAGGCTTTCATTCTCGCTTCTCTGCCTCTCTCCGTCACACATTGTATACGTGCAGTTACATCGCAGTTAGATGCACACTGGAAAAATTACACTGATTACTCATTTTTTTTTATTGTACCGACCATCTACTTGATCTGCGCTTACCAATACGCGCGTGATTTTACACATTTTCTTCGACGTAACAAATTCTGTGATAAATAACGGCAACCAGGACGTAAGAATATACGAAAAAGTTGTTATCGCGCCGCACCACACACACACATCCTAAATACTTATACGAAACACTAATCGCAGGTGATTAACGCATTAACATTGCCTAACGTACTTTAAGCGAGTGTCTCATGATTTTTCGAGTGAAATACCACTTTTATCAATCAAGTAAGTATTTAGTTTACAGTATAATATGATTTTTCCTTCACACGTTGTGTTGTTATTATTATTATTATTGGTACGTTATCGTGTTCAGAGATAACGAAAATTACGACATCCTTTACGTAAATTATGTATGAATCTACAGCAATATTTTATTCATTCCCGTGTACATAAGGTTTAAATAGATTCCCCGAAGCTTATCAGTACGAATGTTTGCGGTTAAGAACATTGATACTGCCAACTAGAGCGTACGTTTTATTTTAATTAAGATCGATACGAACTATGTGTGTATGTAAATAGATTCATTAACGGCGAACTCCAACGTGAGTACTTTTTGGAAGTGGGGCGGGTGGGGAGTTGGAGAAGAGAGCGTTGTTACATAAATAAATTAATGTTAATATTTAATATAATTGTTATTGTATTTTTATTACCTATTTTCTGTACAAAAACAAATAATTTTTAACAACACATAGGAAAAGAAACAACCATGTTATTATGCTTTAATTTTAACATTAAATAAGAAATATTGGTATAAAGAAATGTGCAATTTTAAATTTATTATTATCTTTTTAAAATATACAATAACCCATATTTTATTTTTTAAAGTTGACGCAATAGAAACTTTTATAGAATTATTAATATTTTATCAAAAAAAGGTAACAGGTAATAGGGCATATATAAATAAAACAGAATTAAAGTACAGTCATGAAATACTTAAAATTTCATTACGTGTTGCCGAACAGGGAAAAACTATTCAAATATAACATATTTCTATAATAGATAAGATTTATTGTAAGTTAATCTATGTAAATATGTATGTACCTACACGTAGGTATATATATATATATATCAATATCAGTAACTACTGTTTGTTACAGCTATCTTCCACGTTAAGATATTTTTGCACGATTTACATATTCATGTTTAACATTCCACAACATAAATAAATAATCTTGTGTAACGTTAGCAATTAAATGTTAGGTAGAGTATTATAATATCTTATCATTAAGAAATGTATAGATATAAAAGTACGTTTCGATATACCTAGTTTCTATAAATAAAAGCTAACGTGTTCGGAAGTGTCGTGCTTTACGAGTATAAAACTTTTGGAAACGATAACTCATTAAAGCTAATTTTTAATTATTTTTAGCCACGGCCCAATTTAATAATTTTTAATTTTCTGATTAAATTAACTATCAAGTACATACATAGACACAAACTGCATTTGGAAATGTGCTACCAACTTTTTACAGGTTTACTCCTTATTTGACATATACATATTTTTTCTTTTAAAATTATAAAGATATAAAGAAAATCATTCGTTATTTGTCACTGTAGACGTTTTCCCGTACATATGTATATCTAATGCTAAAATACATAACATTTGCAGTGGAAGAAGGTTTCTCTTGGGAAAAAGAACGAGAATATACGTGCATCCTCATATGCAGTTAAATAATCATTTCAGAGATGTAAACGGTAATGTTGTAACGGGGAAATTAATCTAATTGTAAGTAGTTAATGACTGTAAATTAAAGTAATATCAGAGAAATAAAACAATTACCCCTATTGCATTTATTTACATGGTAACAATTAAGTGTATATTCATACATATGTTCATTGGGAAATGTGACTAACAAGCTTCCCTAATGATAATTCAAGCTAATTTAATTATTGCAAGATCGGGTTTAAAATTACCATTTCTTTCACGCACTGCAATTATTTTAAACGTCATTATGGATCACACATGGAATGTGTGTGCGGTGGCTTCCCTACACGTGTTTTCCTAAAACTGGAAAACCAGGATTAACAGCCCCCCACCTTATGACCGAGGCTCTATTTGTAGAAGCCTATTAACTATTTGATACAAGGGGTGATGAACCATTGTTGCGCTAACTAAATTACAACGGAAACAAATCTTTCTACCCTCAGCTGTGCTCCTGCTGTACTTCATAAAATATACTGAGTATTTTATAAAAACTTAATAATTAAATTCGTATATAATTTTAATTACCATAGAGGAAAAGAAATTTTACTGTAGAAATTTGTCTTAATCAAAAGAGAATTTTGTGATAGTAACGGTGATTTTACAATTACAGATATTCATTCATTCATTCATTTAGTTAGAGTGGACACTATAGTCCGGGCACTTGACCTAGGTGCTCATTGTACCGTCCTTATTAAACCTCTTACTTCCCTTCGATTAGCTTGGTTTTCTCTATAAAGCCCAGTATCTTGCCCAGTGGAAACTTGAGACCCCTCGAGGACTCCAATAGATCCTTCCCGAAATATTTCTGCCTGAGTACCTTCAATTCTTCACATGTGCAGATTACATGTAAACTTGTTTCCTCCTGTAGTTCGCATCTTCTGCACCACGGTTCGCTTACTCGACCTGTGTTGTATAGATGCTTTTTCAGGGGACAGTGTCCAGTTACCAGCCCAGTAATAGTTTTAGCTTCTCTTTTGCTGCGTCTGAGTAGGTTATCAGAAAACCTAGCATCTCCATCCCGATTGGCGCTTTAGTATAGAGTTCACCTTCAGTCGACCTCCATTCCTTCATACTTTCTTTATCTAACCAGGTCCAGATCTCTCTTCTTGCGGAGTCCTTAGTAATCCCACATAAATAAAAATAACTGTTCCACAATCTTCTTTTTATCTATTATTACACTGTATCTATTATTTAATTTATAATTCCGGTTCTATTTTTTTTTTTTATTTAGCCGGCAATAAGTTATCTAAGTAGTAAATAACGGCGAGCAAAAAAAGCGGTTTAGTTTGATTAAATATATGAAAATATGAGTAAATAATATTAAAGATAATATAAATCCACTATACTATGCTAATCGCACTAAATAAGGCCTGTTTCAGACGAGGCGATAGTTGATTCCACTAGTTGAATGGGCGGTTGTCAAGGAGTATACTGATGTAGCAAATGATTGGGAATCATCTGAACCCTTTCACACGGAGTCAACTTGTCCGCTTCGGCGGCTTCAATAGGTCTTTAATGACAATCAACTAGTTGAGAGTAAACCAGGCAACTTAGTTGAATCAACCAAACCGCCTCGTCTGACAGAGGCCTAAATGAAATCTTTATTTTTTTTTCTGGTTCCAAGTGACGCATTCTTTTTACGAGCAGTGTTTTCTTCAGGATTCGAATTAAATGTATTAGAACATTTAAAACCAAGAAATAACTTTTTTATGTTACATATTGATCTTGAAAGATGTCCTGTCGATTCTTATAAATGGTTTTCTAATTCACAATTAATTTTAATATAAAACCTCGAATTTGGTGGTATGTCTATTTTTTTATTTTATTCTGTTTATTTCAAAAATCTGTAGTGATAAAATTGATTATTTAAATTTTTCGTGCCTAACAATATTTATTCGGTACAAATGATATTACCTATTAACATTGATTTGTAGTATTATTTTACGTAGCTAATATTGCAAAACTTTTTCTTTATTTTTTTAATGTGAGGGGGAACATGCAAACAAAATAATCTCATTAATAAAATTTCTGAATAATCTCTCTTAGTTGCCCTTTACTTTTTTTAAGATCAAATCTCCAATAACGTACTACTTGTAATACGCTGACACAAATAGCGTGTTCTTTGTATGCGTATCAAAACCACCAAACTTCAATTTTAATAATGAAATTAGATTCAACAAACATCAACATGCATATTTATTATGTTTTGAAACACTTTCGTTGACCTAGATTTAAATTAAAGGATCTAGTCCAGAAATATTTGTAGGATAAGATTCCACAATTTGGCAAAAATCTTCGCAAATACTTAAATAATTAAAAGTTTTAAATTCTCATTTATATAAGTTGGTCGTAGGATTAGGAGCGACTACCCAAAAATTCTATTACCAAATAGTGTGAAAAACTCGAATTTGTATAATGATTTCAGGTAAAGCTCGATACCCCTGTAACCCAAAACCGGATAGTGCACAGGACGGGCATCTGACTCCTGAAAAAGATGGTCGACAACCCTATATAGTTAAAAGAATCATAAGTTTTGATAATTATAAATACTTCAGAAAAAAAAAAAAACTGAAGCTGTTACGGCTATATTATAATAGTAAACAATTTGCACGTTATGTAGGTAGTTTATTAATAGGTCAAACAAAAAAAATCCTTGGTACTACCCAGTATATATTTGTATCGAATTTTGAAGCCTGCAAAATACATGTGGTGCAAAGTTGCATAAAGCTTCGATTTTCTATATTCTTATATAAACTATTTTTATTCCTGGGAAATTTTTTATGCGCAATATGGTTAAAAAATGATGTTTCACATCGTTATTTAATTGGGCAACGCTGGTGAGTGCCCAACGAAAATTTTACATAGAATACATAGGTCGAAACTGTTCTGAATACTTTTTTGATAGATATTTTAATTCGTTATGTTTTCTATTGCATTTAAAGTATTGCCATGATTTTAAGAATTTGATTTACTGGAATAACTTTCCTATACTTCAAAAACAAGGTTTCAAAATGCAGCATGTTCATTTTTTCTTCCACAGATGTTAATTGCTCTTCGTTAAAAATCCACCTGTTTACCATACAAAAATGCGGGAATAGTTATGTTAATTCCTTCCTCTAATTTCAAGTTTCGCATCATTCTTTACTTAATTTTTTATTTCAGCAACGTTTTCTTTGGTATTCGTAATAAATGCATTAAAACATTAAAAACATGAAAACATATTTTGTTATGTCTAGAAAGAATAGCATGTCCTATTGATATTTTATATCTGTGATATTTACAAATGACTTCCTTGTTTTCAATTCAAACAGAAAATCTTGTTTTTTGCTTATTTTTAATTTCAACTTTTTATCTCAGAAATATACATGACTTTACCTGGTAGTAAGTTATACCTATAACAATGTTTATTAGTTTACTAATGATATTCCGTGATTTAGTTTTGCATAATCGGGAACAAAAAAATACTATCGTTAAACTTAGAATTAGTTTAGTAACCTATGTTGACCCTTAAAAATTTACAACATTACTTAAGACACGCTCTGTATACGATATTGACGCTTTCGACTTTCAACAAACTATTCATGTTCAAGTAGTTTATTCACTGAGTCATCGCTAAAGTATACTGTTGGTGATCATCCTATAAGAGCTTCCGTGATCAGCGAGCCGATTTTCTTCGCTCGAGGTCTTTTCACTACACCTAACACGACTGGGCAGACCTGAGCGATCTTCACAACGCAACTTCCAGCAATTACAGTGACTACAATATTAGCTATTAGCTAATATTAACTTATGTACAGTAAGATGTTTTAGAGGCATAAGTACATACGCTTATAAGTATATATCACAATATTTTAACATTATAAAACTAACATTACTATTTACTATTTAATGCAGGTTTCATAAATTTATAAACAGTTTTTCTTATTCTTGATAGAGCTTCAGTGATGTAAAATACACTCCCGCAGTATGTAAAATATTAGCAATAATTACGTTTTTTTTTTTTTATGTGCAACTGCAAATATCCATAATAGCAATTATATTAGCTAGTGCTGGCCAAAATGTTGATTTAACAAAAAGGTAGAATAGACAATTTATGCAGTATTTTTAATTCTAAATGAATTAAAATAAAAACTTCTATAAAAAAAATCTTTTCTAATTCTAACCCAGGGTTCCTACTTTATACTTTTTTTCTTCCAAACTTTAGTTTTTATTTTATACAGTGAAATATATAATCAATTTCATAGCCAAAACAATATATTAGGGAATGTGATTTATACGAATTCATTTAGAATTAAAAATACTGCATAAATTGTTTATTCTACTTTATTGTTAAATCAACATGTTCACACACCACACTTATTTGAATATTACACTACGGCCTAAATCAACTTGTATCATCAATTGAAAAATTGTGGACTGTAATTAGTCAGGATTTTTAAGATTGCTGCTTTTGAATCCAATGCAGCTTCGAACCAAGACTTTTAAGAAGGACCATCGAAGCAGACGCTGACAAAAAGAAAATGTTCAGTCAAGAAATTCCGAGTTGACTCAACAGTTTTTAGTGATTGCCGGTGAGCATTGGTTTGTAAACATTTGTCCAACATTCCAAAATTATTAAACATAAGAAGTTAATTAATTCACTAGAGCAGTTTAGATTAATATGTAGTTATTGCTCTTGCTAACAGTGTGCAAGAGAAATATTAGGGTTTGTGGTTTGAATAGTGTTCATTTTTGGAGGCTACTTTTATATGATTGGTAGAAATATTGACCATGTTTGAATCGCACTGTAGAGCCTGTATGACACGATCAAAATTTTTGGTGTCAAAGTGGTTCAAATTCACTTCAAACTCCTCGTGTAAATGGCAAATTTGATAGACTTTGATGACGTCACATCAAATTTTACTTTGACATAAAAAATAGTTTTTGCAACAAATTTTATTATCAGAGCCGGTCAAAGTTATGGTGTGCGCGAGCGCAAGCATTGCGGCAAAGACAAATTATTTTGTAAAAGGTTTAAATTTAATTAAAACAGAAGATTTAAGACTAGCTCTGTCTGTAATTGATACAAACACTTCGCTACTCTACAACTCCTTCTCCGAAACGATCTTAACTCTTAACCTCAAACTCAAAAATAAAGAACTGTGAAGCTAGTATGTTGGGGCCCCTGAATTATCTCTTTAAATCTTTGGCTGTCAAAGTTAAACTTTGTAATGTAACTTTGGTAACATAGTTTCGACATTTCTTACAAAACTTTGATACACTTTGAAATTTTCGTAATATCTCTAAAATAAACGAGATTTTATTAGTGGGGTTGGTTTGTTGATTTCAGTAAAGACAATACGTAAATTTCGAGGGATGTTGGCAGTTGGTGGATACAATTATTACTGCTATGTCGACAGGCTGATGCCCGTCTTAACATTAGCTTTTTTGTTGAAAAAACAGCAATTCGTAAATTTTGAGGTATGTCCAAGTCCTTGACAGACCTATGTCCTTCTTAACGTTAGCGGAAATCAGAATATTGGAATTATATTGTTAATTTTTGTTAATTAATTATTAACTCTAGTAGTATACGAGTACTATAAAGTTTCTCAGTATAAAAATTCTGGTTTATAAACTTTTTCTCACTTCATTATATGCAATTTATTATATTTCCTAGTTGTAAAATATTTCACAATATTTTCTAGAAGGTTGTGTTAAAATATTTTCAAACAATTTTATTGCTTTTTTTGTAATTGTGGTATACAAATTGCAGCGACGGTTGTTTAAAAAGTTCGCGCAATAGTCAAAATTCTTACTACAATTTTCGTCCAATAGTGAAATGTAAATATCACTGTGCGGATTTTTCTCTGTGCAGGCTGTTATGCAAAGAAATATATGCTCAATATGTATGGAAAATAATGGTCTAACTACTTATTAAATGATGGTGTAAAAAAAGTGATACTTTAGATAACTGTTTTTTTTTTTTTTGAGAAAATAACACACTTAACGTAAGAAATAAAAACGTAACTTTAGTGGAGGTAAATCTTAATCAAACTCCTAAAACAAACAAAATTTAGTGCAAATGTCGAAATTACTCTCCGTTAACCATTTGGCACTAACCGAATCGAGTATAAACACTAATGGGTTCCAGTTTAGCGCGAATTCTTTGCCGTGGCCCGTCTAAATTATTTGTCCTATTAAAATAAACTTTTGATTTTAAATAAGCCCACAAGAAAACTAAGGGAGTCAAATCTGCTTCGAGATCATTTGGAAGCATTGCTGTTAATATTAGCATTTCTTGTATAACATTACTAAAAATATGTCTAAATTCCAGGTTTCAAGCAAATAAAATGAGGTTTTTTTCTACAAAACACTTTGTATATTACTTGCTTAACCTATCTAAGTATTTATGTTTCAGGTATCCAATGTTAACTAGTTTCTTACTAATAGTAAATAGGTTTGTTCTAGCTGTAGTCAATCCAGTGCTTTACGGCCACAGCTTGCGTTGAAAAACTTAAATATTCCTAAATCAAGTAATAATTTAGTAACTGTAACCAAATGCATGAAAAATGGTTGAAAACAACAAGATGGTTTTTCCCGTGTATGTTTTAAAACCTTCAAACGCTATATACTGCTTTAAAGTTGTTTGGCTTATAAGTAAATCAGTATGAACTGAAAAGATTCCAATTATCTCCGAAATTTCTTTAACCTCGCGCGAAAAATATTTACTTTTGTTCCATTATTGTTTGTGTATCTGAGACTTATGCACGTGGGAACACGAATAAAACAAAAATACTCCGCGTAAAGAAGTACTTAGCTTGAATACAGGTGCTTGCATTTTCCGTTAAAAGGCAAAAGTTTTAAATCAATGTATACATGCGTGTCCACACCAATAAACCAAAACGTCCGGCTTTTTTATTTAAAATACTGTTTATAATTCAATAATATGATAACGTTAAAGAAACTAAAATATGTTGTTAAATATGTACATAATAATAACAATATAATATGTAATGTCTTACTTAAACAGAAGTTATACAGATAGTATAAAATATTAATCAAAACTATAAGGTGCATTCCATTTAATTATGGTTACTTTTGGGTCGAAAAGCATATACTTAAGAAGAAAATAGTCTTCCGGCAAAACAGCACGCTACTTTCAATTAAAATAAACAGTTCTGAGAAAAGGTATTCTTTTCATTGAACATGATAAAAAAACCAAAAGTTATAAACCTTTTCATTTAATGCAATCTCTTTTCTCAGTGTAATAATTGTAATTTCAACTACAAACGAAACGAATATTTAAAAGCGGATTTTCGATATCTCAATTATTAACAAATTCACCTTTAGACAACTTGTTTAAACTATCACCATTTGTTTATCTTTCAACTACAAACGAATCTAAAGTAAATTACGAAATTGGGTTTTCTATATCTCAATTATTAAAAAATTCACCTTTAGACAATTTGTTTAAATTATCGCCATTTGTTTATCTTTCAACTACAAACGAAAGCAAAATCACTAGAAACAACTACAAATGATTCTGAAGGGAATTGCAATAGCGAATTTTCGATATCTCACAAGTCGGGTGCGACCGCTTTTTTGAAGGCCTTTAATTATTAATGGATGGCATTACAAACGAAATTATTGTTAGTACAAACAACTGCAAACGAAATACTAGCATTATCCACGAAAAAAAACAATTTTTCGAAAGTCGGAGGACATAGGTTTCTCTCGGTGCAAAATTTGATTAAAGAATAACAGTGAATTGATACAAAATTCCTTATTTGCCCAAATAACTTTGAAAATATTAACCAACTTCAAAAACGGAGTGAAATCAAATACATTTTTCAGTAAATAATTTTAAAAGAATGTCAAATAGAAATGTATCTTTTTTTTGCATTAAAATTTGTGTAATTTTCAAGTGAAGTTCTTCGAAAAATAAAATTAGTAAGATTCCATACTTTAGTAGTATCTAATAGTAGTGCTGCGAAAATCGCCAGATATCAAAAACCGGTTAATCGATTTTCAGTAAAAATCCGTTTTCAAAACCAGTTTTTAAAATCGATTTTAAAAACCGGTTTTAAAGCTGGGAAAGTACGGATTAAAAAGAAAACATCTGTCTCATTTTTTTTTATAATTGCTATGTATTTTAAATTCGAAAACATATTTAATACGCGATAATACGCATTTTAGAAACCGCTTTTGGTTTTGAAAACCGGTTTTGCATTTGAAAACCGGTTTTGCTGTTAAAACCGTTACCGTTTACGGGTTTTGTTTTGAAGACGATTAATCGCCACATCCATAACCGGTTTCACATAAAACCAATTTCGATTCGTATCACAGATCGGACTACCCCACTGCGCGTCGATGATAAGTTCTTAACGGATGGTGTATTCCTATTGGTATCTATGCTTATAGAATGGTTATAGTATGGAAGATTCGTTAAAAAGAGTCTTAACCTCGATGATATCTTAATAGAAGAGATATATCATAGGGTTTACTATAGGTGTAATATAAAATATAGTCGATAAAGAACAACGCCGTTGAAAAAACAATTTCTTTTCTCCTTTCAATTTCGCAAAATATGAATATTAAACCTATATTCACTTCCGTTTTACGATACTTATTAATTTTGCCCCGGGAATACCACGCCAAAGAAGTAATTCATCTATTGTCTGCAATTTTAAAATTAAAACGTTTATGTGCGCAGTTTTTCGATTTCGAATGGGGTGCGTGATACACTCTTCTTTTTTCTCGTTGTTGTTTCTCTGTCGCTTCCTTTGTGCCTGTCCCGTATCGGAGCGGAGGGATGATGGGCTTACGTATATATGTACGAAAAACGCGCGCGAGTCGGCGATATTGTGTGTGTTGTTGCACGGGGTTGAGGGAGCCGAGAACGGGCGGGCAACGGCGGCGGCACGCGGAGAAGAGATGATGGGACGGGGATCCGGCTCGGCGAATATCGACTCAGGATGCTTCCATTTTATGTGATGCTCTAGCGTAATATCGCGGATAGTGGAGAGTCGAGCGGTTTTAGTACACGACAGTTGTTTGAGCGAACGGCTCTCGGCCCATTTGGAGGAGGGACAGAGGGGAATCACACGGAGCCGGTTTTACGCTGCTCAACGTTCGATTTTCATTGTTCCGTTCCGTACGCGTTTTTAATTTAATTGATTGGAGCGCGAGCCCAGATGCCGGCGTCTCTCTTTTTCTCTTTCGGTTTGGCGTCGTCCGTTCTAGAAACGTAAACGCAGTTACCTAAAAGGGGGTAGTTCGATAAATCCGCGCTATCGCGCAAAAATTTGCATATACTCATACTTTTTTATTACAGTTCCGCCCACTCGCAGGGATACCTAAGTGTGGCATGGATATACAGTATACGGTTTAACAAATCGGACAAATAGCAACAATTTATCTGTACACTGCTGAAAATTTTAACACTTTTTTGACTAATTTAATAATCAGGAGAGGTACACACTCCTTTCGTGTTATTTTGTCGAGAACTTTAAATTTGACGAGCAAAGATAGTCAAGTATTGTCTGTGCTAAGGGATTATTTTGTCCAATTGACACATAGAATTATAAAATACTTCTAGTCACATTTTATTTGACCTAAACTAGACAAATTTACTAGCTGTTTAACTAAATGAATGCGGTCTATTGGGTGATTTAACACCATTTTCTAAACACAACGTCTTTTTAATATGCAACTCCTATTTCTTACAGCTATAATATTCTCTCGTTAACATGTTTTTCTCAATTATAAATATGCAGAACCACTCATTCAAAAGTTTTGGTTTCAACTAAACGTGCCAATTTTAAAATGATTTTTTGAGAACCATTATAAAATTAGGTGGATGTTTATGCTATTTGACTCAAAATAACTAATTACGTAAATAGATGTTTCCAATACATCTTTAAGATGTTGAAATTTTTTATGCACACTGGAATTAGCGTTTAATAACGCAAGGTTACACTTTGCAGGTTAGTACACGTTTGGTGGTTTGTTTGAATATGTTAATACGCAGAAACGAACCCGAAAACAGATACACGTGCAATGCACGTGATGCGTATAATGCAATACCATATTAGATTAGGTGGGGTGTCTATATTTCTATCCGAAGGAAAAATTTTAATTGGTTGACGCTTCTGAATGTCTAGAAAAATAGTAAATCCCCATATCTAAACAAAGAATTCACACGAAATTCTAGTAATTTCTGTTCTATTAAACACACGTAGTCAACTCGTCTGGCAAAGTTTGTAAAAATCAACACTAAAATATTTGACTAGCGCAAAATTAACGCCAACACCGATAATATTTTCAACAGTGTAAAGTGTAATAAAAGCCTTGATTTGCACCCACTTGAAAGCATACTAACTTGTAACATTTCGCAAATAAATTGAAGTAAATGAAGAATATTTGCAATAAGTATTTTCATCTTCTTAAAACTTCTCAAAATACTTTTAATGTTTACTAATGTTTACCTTTTTAGGGGAAAAGCGAAAAATAATTTTATTCGGAAAGAAATGTACAGAAAAAACATGATAAGCATTTTCCAGATTAAAATTCCATCAAAGTACATTTATTTTATTTGTGAAAGGCTAAATAATTATAAATCATCCTAATCTCGTACTCCACCTAAAGGTACTATACGAGACTACCTATTCTAAGTACTATATGAATTCCATAACAATTGAAATATTCCTACTTCTAACTAAAATATTTTCCTATGATTGCTAATAACAAAAATATAATATAGTAGTCTCGCAGTTATGTGAAGACTACCTTATGTGAAACGCCGAAATATGTGAAATATAATTAGTTCACATAATCATGAGTCTACTGTAAATCAGCCAGCTATCAGTTGTTATAATATTTGCGCTCATGGAACGACTTTGTTATCTCCCAGCATTCGCCTAGAAGTAAACCAAAAACCATGGCAAAAACCTTACTCTGGGAGCAGGATCTGGGAAGAAGTCCCAAACCTAGTTATTGATATCCGGCAAATTATGATTATTATAGCCTCCACGTTCCCTTAATTCCGAGAGCCGTGGTGCCGTCTTCACGTAGTTGCTCCCTTTTTCAGACATCATGAATTTGCTGTTGAAACAGGATAGAAGTAATGATCTAAAAACAAACAAAACAACAGCAGTACCTATTCTAATACATAACTTAATAGTAATGAAATTGAAGATTTTTAAATATTTATTTAAATACCCTAACCATGCTAGAAACTATAGTTTGGGAGTAATTCTGACCACTAAAGAGCATAAAATATTCAAACATAAATACGTACTACCCTACTAACTACCTAAATAAGATGCTGCAACCTATCTATAGCTCTTTAGCAGCATTACTAAAAAAGACCCACCATTCGACCGACTTATTATTTCTAATACCTATTTCGCGTCGGGCCCATTTAACTCCTTAGCTAATGCCCTAACTTTCGTATGCGACCTCCACTCATCAGTGAGTGGACATTCATATAAGACAAACGCCGCGGTATCTACCCCACCATATTCACAATGCGAATCATCAACCCTCCTAATTCTACATAAATATGATTTAAAATTACCCCTGACCTGTTATTAATTCTACCGCTTGATACAACAAATTAACCCTTAATTCCATAAAACTTGTAAATATACAGGTAAATTTCCCAGTCCACATCCCATTTAAAGTAATATCCCGCCTACCCTGTCAATCATTATCAACTTTATCCCTAAACGCTTTTTTAACCACGCCGGCCAAAATTAGCTCATATCTAATTATCGCCCTATCTCCCTTAAACACCACTTCTTTCGCTAATTGATCCGCCCTCTCATTACCGATTGTACGTACGTGAGCCCTAGTCCAAAAAAGTTTTATACCCTCCTCACCCAACAAGTCCCAAGTATTTAGTAACAAATCAGTCGGATTTTTTAAATTTCCTAACCTCTCTAATACAGATTAGCTATCTGTTTATAATTCTCACGTCCCGTATAAATTCCCATTCTCGCCTAATATAAACTACCGTCTGATTTATTGCAACTTCTACCCGAAATTACATACACTGCAAAGATATGTGATTAAATCTACACTTAATACTGATGTCATTGGAAGGCATTTAGGATTAGGGGTTTAAGAAAGACAGCATCCGCACACACTAATTTTTTTTTGCAATTCCTCTTTAAAATTTCACTAATATATAGGGTAAAATTATCAAAAATTAGAAAATATACCTAATAGTGTTTTGTTTAAATTTCCCAATTTTTGGTGACTTCACCCTTACTAAAAAATGTTTTTCTGTAAAATACTCATAAAATCAATGGCAACTTTGTTACCATCGATTTTACCTCTAAACTTACTGGAATATCAGCAAAATTAAACAGCACTTGCAAATTTCATAACTACCCCAAAATATACACTTATCTGCCTAAATATAAACACTAACATATTTCCTTCAGAATTGCATATATTTAGTTTTTAAACTGCACGTACATGAGTTACTTGTCTGGTTCAGGTATTTTTGTGATTTTATGTCGACGAAAGCATAACACAACCCACAGCACATGAGTCATTAAGATCGTCGAGTAAAATATAATGGATATTTTATGCATAACCCACGTATTTTTACAAAGGAAAGCAATTTTTATTTTCTTTGTTTGTTTAACTAAGCAAATTATTTTTTTGTTTAAAACAGTATTATGATGTATTTTTCAGGAATAACTCCCTTATTATATTTATTATTTCATTTTCATAATGTTTACCCTAAGAAAGATATGAATGGTAGTTCATTTTGATTTGAAATACTATAGTTATTAATTTGCGATGTCATCCTAGAATAATACTACACTTTAATACGTACTATAATTAATAAATATTCTTGAACCCTATTTTTATTGCGGTAAAGTGTTAAACCGAAGTCCTTAGGCGACGGTCTTCTACATATATTTCTACTTTCAATAGTCGATCTTCGACGGCCGTCTGCGTCTGACTAAGACGCTTGCCTACCGTGATAGTTGGAGACCCTTCCCGCACAGCGCCGAGCACTGACGAGATGACTCGATTAATCAGCGAGCAGCGGTGTTGCACGAAATGGGCCCACTTTAAAATAATTTTTGCATATATTGCGACAAATTCCTCTGCCACTAGCTCCGCGCGGAGACCTGCAAACGTCTAGCAATCGGGGCCAATCTAGACGTGGTCCTAGTTCGCCGCTTGTTTGCATAAATAACTGCAAAGCGCGTTTGGTCGCATCAAATCATGGAAATCCCAACGTTCGTTCTGTACTTAAATGCGTCTGTGTGTACGTATATTTGTCGGTATTGTTATAGAAAATAAAAACTCTTTAATGATTAATTTGTGATTTGCAATGGTGGAGCCCGTGGCTCTTTAATAGGAGTCGCCCCTGCACATATATGATGATTAGTACTGACCTGGTCCGCGGACGAAAGTTGACCACTCTACAAATTAGTCAGTTAGTATCGTCAAGGTCGTTTATTGGAATCATTTTTTGGTTTTATTATGTGAAAATGGCCACCAGAACAAAGGCAGGTAACACAGGTCTCAAACATATAACGATTTGAATTATGAAAAAATGTACTGTACAGTTATGTTAATTAAATATTATTTTTAAATATTTTAAATATTATTTTTTTTATAATTAGACGCTTCTAAGATAAAGAGGAACACAATAAATCTGAAAAGGTCACAGTGAAAATAAGGTAACATATAGCCACTTTTTCCTAAGCTAAAATCTACACCTCAACTTGAAAGACGTGATAGAGAAATTAGAAAATTTAAATAATAAGAAAATAATTGTAATAATCAACTTAGGTGATAAATTTTGTTTTTAAGACCTTAGTAAATTGGATAAATACCGAAGAATTTTAATTTGTGATTAAAGTTCAATTAAAATAACCAAATCAATTAATATATTTGGTATTTGATTACGTTTCGTTGTTGATTAACAACATCTTCATGCCATAATACCTTAAATTAGAATAACCTTGATTAATATCTTACGAACATCAAATATATCTCAGATATTTATCAAAACCGATTTTGATGAGTCATTTAAAAATAATCCTTTATAAAGTTTAAATATAATGATCAGTATATATAACAGTACACAATACATGATTCACTAACAATATGATCAATCAGTTTATACCCCCAGTCTTTTCTTTCTAGTCAGCTCTCAGTTTATATTGCTTTCTAAAATACATGCTAAAGTATATTCCTCACGCGGAATTTGAGTTAAGAGTAAGAAAAGCACATTCGCAGTTGACATAAGGCTCAGTAATTATAATAATACGAATAATAATGTCTTTGGCAGGAATTTCTTAAAGTGAATTTCTCTTATTATCTGATGGCACTACACGTGTTATTGTCGATGCTGTGTTTATAGAGATTTGTCGGATTTAACAACGGTACTTGCTAACTTAAAGTAATCCATTATCACGGCTCAATGACCTAGAAAGTGCAGACGTTTTACGTGTAAAATAAGTCATCTACTTTATTAATTAATTTGCGTGTAACAGCTGACCAATAGGCTATATCCATCCGTTGATTTTCCGTTAGTACATGATTATCATAATTATTGAATGTTAATTATTTTCGTGCAAGTAATAAATTAAGAGAAAGGTGTTGCTTTCATCGGATGAATCGTGCGATTGTTGTACTTCAAAGATCGTACTCGTTTTATTTAAATATCTAACAAAATAAACTGTATTTAATAATTAACAACCACGAAAGTGTACGTATTATTTTGGCATGGTAGTGAGTCAATTTTAAGAAAAGAGTATAAATAACCAATGCAAAAGAGTAGATGGTACGCATGTAATCATTTATTCTTGTTTTACAATTGGACATGTAAATTGAATTCGATGATAAATTAATGTCGCAAAAAAACGCCTAACAAGAACTATCTTTTTTGATTCGTAAAACCAGTAGTCTGGATTTTTAAGTATAAAGAAGGGCTACTTTTAAGTACAAAGTATCGAAAAGGCAATAAGAAGCTTTCTGATTTCTTAGAGGTTAATTTAACGTAATACAGTGCACTAATAACAATAACAGTAATAGCAAATACATATTCTTTTTTAACTTTTTCTTGCCATAAGGTGATAATTTGATACCTACATAGATTTAATTTTAAGAAACGGAGGCTACCTGCAAGTATTTATAAGTTAATTATACATTGAATTCAAACATATCATTTTACATTACCCAAACCTAGATAGAAAAACAATTTTGTATATTATATATACCTATGAGAATTTATTGATTTGATATTTGCACAAATTTTTGCTAAATTTTCGAATTCAATCTGAAAAATATGTTGTAAATTAGTTTATTTTAGGTATATAAGTTAAAAGGTAAGTAATATGAGGATAAATGTATGTAATTACAAGTAGTTGTTTTGTAATAATCAACGATTGTCTTGATATTATCACATTTTTATTGTCTATTATTTTTTTTCTTGTGAGAAACATCTGACAGGAATCTCCGGAAAAACTGCAGCATCTTAACTTTTTGTATTTAGTCTCCCACTTCTTTTGCCCATTAAATTATAGTCATTCTAGTTTCCTAGTGCACTGCAATAATCTGTATAGCTCCCTAGCTGGTTGATTGAAGTAATTCTGTGGGTTCGTTTCTAGTTTGCCAAAAATTGCCTGTCTTTTTGTGCTCAGAGCCTCGCATTCACACGGAATGTGATAAGTGTTCCTGTCTTCTCATTACACAGTCTATAGTTGGTATATGTATTTCCTTTTGTCCAACCCATTGCTGTTTTCAGACATTCCTAGAACAGGATCTGTGGCTATATATGGAACCGATGATCTCTTTCTTGCTAACACATCAGCTTTTTCGTTTCCTTCAATGACTAAAATGACTTTATTGCTGTCTGTCAAGCTATTATCAATACAAACAATATGGATTGTATCTTAAGATCCTCTAGTGTGTTGCCCGTCAAGTGCGCGAATCAGTTTCATATTTTACGGCTTTTTTTTAACTGTAACTAACTTTTTTTTTTAAATTAAATCAAGTGTTGGGAACGTCATTCACACGAACTCCGTCTCGTTAGTACTTTTGATTAATAGCTTTTTTCTGTTCATCTAAAAGTAACTGTTATAGTATTTCATTTTATTAGAATTTTCCGCACATTCTTGTTCATCAATATTTAGTTTTCACATTAATTGCATTTAGTTTTTGGATTTTTTAAGGTTCATTTGACAACTCTTATTATCATATCTGGTTGTGTCGCTTTAAGGGCCTACTTATTTAGGGCGAGATTGTCCCCGAATTCGCCACCGCAACTCTACTAGTGGAATTTACGGATCAAATACCCGCTTCACCTCATCCACCGGCCATCCGCAGTCAAAAGAAAGAGAGTGTACTCTTTCTCTTTGTATTATCGTAAACCTTTTGTATTTTTGCAACAATTAATCAACCTTAAATATATGTTACTATTGATATATTAATCGGTATAATTATTTCGATTCAATTGTTCCCGAACCTACGACAGGGGTTGCTATTAGCCGGCACCCCGTAACAAGTGCCCTCAGTATCGCATAGCTGTCTGTTGTAATATAAGTCTGCAGCCCTCTGAATGATTTTTGCACATTTTTTAGAGGAAAGGTGATCATTGTGTTTCTCACCTCGCTGTAGATTCCAGCTCCACTCACGTTTTCGGTTTTTGATCCGTCTGTAAACCAGATCAATTCTCCGAACCCATCTCTATAGTTGGATAGACATCTACAGAAAATTGGCGTCAACACTGGAGATACCAATTGCAAGCTGTCTAATGTAATGACAGAGAACGATTACCACATTCTGTGTGAATGCAGAGCTCTGAACGCAAAAAGACAGGCATTTTTTGGCAAGCAAAAATGAACCCACAGGATTACTTCAATCAGCCAGCCAGGTACCAGGATACTAGGATACTGGAATGGCTGATATAATTTAATGGGTAAAAGAAATTGAAGCCCAAATACAAATGTTTCCGGACAAATTAATAACGAGTCACCGTAATTTTAAATCATACACTGTTGAAAATATTACGGTGTTGGCGTTAATTTTGCGCTAGTCAAATATTTTAGTGTTGATTTTTACAAACTTTGCCAGACGAATTGACTACATGTATTTAGTAGAACAGAAATTACTAGAATTTGGTGTGAATTCTTTGTTCAGATATGAGGATTTACTATTTTTTCTAGACATTCAGAAGCATCAACCAATCAGAATTTTTCCCTCGGATAGAAATATAGAAACCCCACCTAATCTAATACAGTATTGCATTATACGCACCACCTGCATTGCACGTGTATCTGTTTTCGAGTTTGTTTCTGGGTATTAACATATCCAAACAAACCACCAAATGTGACTGATCTGCAAAGTGTAACCTTGTGTTATTAAACGTTAATTCCAGTGGGCATAAAAAATTTCAACATCTTAAAGATGTATTGGGAACAACTATTTACGTAATTAGTTCAAATTTGAATCAAATAGCATAAACATTCACTTAATTTTATAATGGTTCTCAAAAAATCATTTTAAAATTAGTACGTTTAGTTGAAACCAAAACTTTTGAATGAGTGGTTCTGTATATTTATAATTGAGAAAACGTCTTAAAGAGAGAATATTATAGCACTAAGAAATAGGAGTTGCATATTAAAAAGACGTTGTGTTTAGAAAACGGTGTTAAATCATCCAATAGATCGCATTCATTTAGTTAAACAGCTAGTAAATTTGTCTAGTCTAGATCAAATAAAATGTGACTAGAAGCATATCATAATTCCACGTGTTGGACAAAATAACCCCTTAGGAATAGACAATACTTGACTATCTTTGTTCGTCAAATTTAAACTTCTATAGTTCTCGACAAAATAACACGAAAACAGTGTGGACCTCTCCTGACTATTAAATTAGTCAAAAAAAGTGTTAAAATTTTCAACAGTGTATTTGTGTAGAATTGGGAAGGTTAATGATTTGCATTGTGAATGCAGTGGGGTAGATACAGCTGAAAATGTTTTATTTGAATGTCCACTCACGGATGAGTAACGGTCGCGTACGGAAATTAGGGCATTAGCTAGGGGGTTAAGTTGGCTGCGACGCGAAACAGATATTAGAGATAATGAGTCGGTTCAATTGTGGGAATTTTTTTAGTTATGCTGCTAAGGAACTAGATAGGTTACGGCATGAGATAGCTAGATAGTTTTATAGTCTTTAGTGGTCTGAATTTGTGTTAAATTATAGTTTTAACATGATTGGGGTATAGAAGTAAGTATCTAAGATATAAACCTTTAATTTCAGTACTATTGATTAGAATAATTAGGATTGAGTTATTGTTAAGTATTAGAATAAGTACTGCTGTTGCTTTGTTTGTTTTTAGATCGTTACTTCTATCCTGCTTCAACTTTAAATTCCTGATGTGTAGAAGGGTGTTGAAGACGGCACGGCTGTCGGAATTTAGAGGACGTGGACAGCCTGTCTTTTCAAAATGCAGAAGGATAATAATAATTTACCGGCTATCAGTAACAAGGCCTGGAACTTTTTCTCTGATCCTGCTCCTAGAGTAAGGTTTTTGCCATGGTTTTCCATTACACCTTGGTCATTGATTATATATAAGTATATTATACATAATCAAATCCTTGGCGAATGTTGGGAAATAACGAGTCATTCCATGGGCGCATATACTAACAACTGATAGCTCACTGATTTACAGTAAACTCGCAATTCTGTGAACTAGTCACATTTTTTGTTGTATACATATTTCAGCTTTTCGCATAAATCAGTAATCACATAATTGCGATGCTACAATCATAGGGAAATTATGAAGTTAGAGCTTCATTTGTTATAGAATCCATATAGTACGTAGAATAGGTAGCCTGGTGTAGTACCTTTAGGTGTAATTATTTAGCTTTTCATAAGTAAAGTGTTAGTATCTCCGGACATTCCAGCTGAGACGGCTCCCACAACAAAATCATAATAGTAATAATATAGGTATAGGTTTCGGTTACATAGATTAACGTCATCGTTTCTATTCCTGAACAGCTGTGAGCGGTACGGTAAAGAGGATATCTAAAATTATCAGATCTATGGTGAGATAACAAATCTATTCTGCATGCTATTCTTTTTTTGTAAGAAATATTTCGGGATTCGATAAACATTCATTAAACTTGAAGCATTTAATCGCTTCATCTCGATCTAATTTCTACATTAATTTTACATATGTGTATTGATATTCATATATAATATACGAGAAAGTTGGTTGCTGAGAAAGAAATGTCGGATTCGGCGCGTCTCTCCGTTATGTGGGACGTAGGGTAAAATTGTCGGTCTAATATTACCCGTGAATCGGCACGAAAATTTGACGTGGATTACGAATAAACAGGCCGCAGATCAATATCTGTAACCAATCGTGAGTTAAAGCCTAAAACATAAAGAGACTGTGCGAGGACAAGTTCTCACGGTGCGGCGCGGCGCAGAGGCTCGCGCTATGCCCCATACATGCATCCACACGTACTTACGCCGCGTCGGGAGAGGCGCACGCTCCCGAAACTATAGTGGACGGATGGATGCTCGCCGGCTCGTTCGGTCGGCCGGAGAGAGAGATGGGTTCGTGCGACGTCGCGGTAATTGTCGCCGAACGAAAATATCGGGCGCACTCCTTTCCCCGGCCCGACTAGGCCGCGCGCCGATCATATGTACCCACCGGAATCGTGGAACGGGGCGGAGGGCGAAACGCGTGCGGGAGAGCTGCGAGCTCCTCACAAATGCCGGGGCTTCGTGTACCATATTATCCACTTAACGGGGAAAATGATCGTCAAAACTACTTGTAAAGGAGGGTTAAAACGATGAGAATAGTGTTGGATGCTATTCTTAGATATACTTAAAACTGAAATTCATTTTGTAAAGCAAAGAAAATTAACTTTTACCATAATTGTCGAACGATACAGTAACAACAGTATTAACAAAACAGGTTTATCATCAAAATATGTTCACTTAAGTGAAATTATAATTAACTTAAAAAAAAAAACTTAATAAGGCGATCAATCACATTTTTACTTCTATTTTATTCATTTAGTAAAGTAAGCGTGGTTGATGGTCTAGTGGCTTGCACGCTTGGTTGTCTTGTTAATGTTTGTTCCTGAAAATAGAGGAAAATATTAAAATGTGTAAACAAAAGTGAAAAGTAGTTTAAGAGTCGACAGTCGCCGAACGGACAGACCCTTCTCACGGTGTTTCTGAATACCTACTTGTCGCAAAAATGATTTTTTAAGCTATTTCGTATAAGGTTAAGATTTGTTACAATAACGTTAATAACACGTTCAGCAAGTCGTTTAACTAATGCCATACCTTACGGACCCGATATCAAAACTTTTTCCTTCTGAGACTGGCTTATGTATTGTTACGGATCTCAAGAGTTACTCTGTTTTTACAGATACTTTCTTCACACTCTAATCGAAGTTTTTAATTTTACACCTAAATGAAATAAATAATTAACCCTTACGTAGTTTACAATACTAAGATGCTTCAGATATCTGTAACGGGATGTAAAAGTGAGGTTTTGGTTTAGATTAGGTTAGGATTCATCGCGACCTTTTCAGATCTAGTGTGATACCCTTTTTCCTACAAGACGCCCTCTAATTTTGCCCTCTTAATTAGGCATATCATTTTTGGGAGCGGTTTCTTTCTGTAGCTGGCTAGTGATGTAACGAATATTCGCATTCGTATTCGCATGTTTTTGAATATTCGCATTCGCATTCGCAATAAATATGCGAATATTGCGAATATCGAATTATCCATTTTAACAGGTAACTTTTACCTGTTAAAATGGATAATTTAGAAAAAAAAACTAATATTCAAATTCATTGAATTACATTAGAATAACCATCAATAACCTCAAAACTGAACTTGTATTGACAAGAATAAGACGTAAAAAGTCCAAACGAATCGGTTGTACTTGGCTAGTTTCGTTTGCGGTGATGAGAAATTTAATTGTCTGCGTGTGCTTAATGCAAGTGTTCGTATAGTTGTAAACTGAAAACTAATAGATGACGCTGGTAAAGTTAAAAAGTTAATATTTGCATTCGCGAATGTCTGGTGCACATATTCGCATTCACATTCGCGAATGTGTAAAATCAGGTATTCGTTACATTTCTAAGCTGCTAGCTGTGGGATGCTCCACGCCCATTATTAGAAATTTTGACCTCGCCAGGTCTTCACATTGGCACAGCACATGAACTGGTGTTTCTTCCTATCTTTATTCAGTAGATCCATAGTAAATTCAGGCCTCTGTTCCCTTAGGAACTCTTTTGCCTGTCTCTGTCCCGGTGATTTTTCTCTGATCACTCTCTGACTGATTATGTATCCATTCATTGATGGATTTTTTAATTTGCGATTTGGTAGTGCTAAAAGAAGGGCCAGCTCCAACGAATGATCTTGACGAACCTCGCCTGGCCAGCCACGTCCGTCATTTCCCCTTACGCCCGTATGGCTAGAAACCCAGGCCAATGTTAATTCCCTTTGGGTTGGATTGAATTTTTGAACCACGGCAGCACATGGCATCCCCAAAAGGGGTGTCTTCTTAAGTCCATCTAATAGTTTTTGATAGTCATCCCCGTGCGATTTGCTTATCGGTGCTTAACTAAGCATAAGTCTATGTTCTGTAAACTTGACAATTCCTTGTATGCGATATGTAGCGGTGGCAGGTTTAGAATTACTTCCAATACAGCGATGGTGGTTGGTATCTTCGTGGCGAACACTTTATTTATGAAAACTAAATTATTACAAATCATCCCAACCCCGTGCTCCACCTAAAAAAGGTACTACACGAAGCTACCTATTCTAAGTACTATATGAGTTCCATAACAATTGAAATGATCCTACTCTGACTAAATAATTTCCCTATGATTCTTAATAACAAAAATATGAATACTACTTTTGAGAAATGGTAAAATATGAGAAATGTGATTAGTTCACATAATCGCGAGTCTACTGTAAATTAGTCAGCTATCAGTTATTATTAAATGCGCCCATGGAACGACTTTCGTTATCTCCCAGCATTCGCCAAGGACACTGATTGTATATAATATACTTATATAAAATCAATGGCCACGGAGTAAGGGAAAATCATGGCAAAAACCTTACTCTGGGAGGATCTGGCAAGAAGTCCCAGACCTTGTTACTGATAGCCGCAAATTATTATTATCCTTCTGAGTGCCGAAGAAGCAGCCTCCGCGTCTCCTCAATTTCCGACAGCCTTGCCGTTCTCACGTAGCTGCTCCCTCTTTCACACATTGGAAGGAACAGAAAACATGATGACCTAAAAAACAAACAAAACAACACTAGTACCTATTCTAATACTTAATAATAACTTAATCCTAATTATTCTAACCAAGAGTAATTAAATAAAGATTTATATTTTAAATATTTGTAGTTTAACACCAATTCGGACCACTGAAGAGCATAAAATATTCATTTATAAGCGTGCTACCCTACTAACTATCTAAATATCATGCCGTAGCCTATCTAGTTCCTTAGCAACATTACTAAAAAAATTCCCATCATGCGATCGACTCATTATCTCTATTCCATTTCGCGTTGCGGCCAATTTAACCCCCTAGCTAATGCCCTAACCTCCGTACGAGACAGCGTAAATATTATTTTTTTATCAAAAGTATTAATTGTATTGAACATGTGCAGCAAAGAAAAAAAAGAAACCGAATTAGGTACGTATAGATAATGGTTAGCCACGGCTAAAAATGCAAAAAATAAAACGTGTTCCATAGTATTTCAAATCAAAATAAACTGCCATACATATCTTCCTTAGGGTAAAAATTATGAAAATGAAATAATAAATATAATAAGGAAGTTATTCAAAACTTTGTAAAATTAATAAAATGGGGAAGGAGGGCGGGGTTAGTTGGCTTGAGATTGGCTCCACCATTCAATATTGTCACGAGCCGCTACTGACAGAAATTATGGCAAAGATAGCACTCCTCGTATTTTACTTTAACAGTAATGCATATCAGGAAAGAAATGTGGTAATAGAGGAACTATTTAGTGGTTGGTAACGTAAAAATAGCTTTGTCACACTCCTGATTATTTACCTATTATGACCAACTTAAAACCACTAAGTGCTTGGTGCAGTTATTAAGCACCTATGCTTCAAAGAAAATATACGCACCCAACTGGGTACTTTCGGCTTATTAAAGACGCTAGTTAGAGGTTATTAACCTCATTATCGTTATCAATTTGGAGAATCCGCGTTATGTGTCTCAACATTTCTTCTTCACTCTGATAAAACAAATAAATAGACACATACACGCATTTATTTTATTTAGTTGAGATCTACCTGAGCGATAACCGTTAACGGCCGGGGCCGACCGTGATGTCTTGAGTATTCAATACTCAGCGACTCTCTACTCTCTACTCCCCACGGATCCGGAGAACGTTGCCTCGTTATATCGCCGATGCAAATAAACAAACAGAACGCCGGCCAGCGTTAAAACTCGACTCGTCCCGTATCGCACGCTTGATCTTAGTTGATCAATACGACAGAGGGGCACCTCGTCATATAATTACGATTATATCGACCCACAAGCGGTGGTTGGTGTTCGTTTCGTCGAATTGTGTCGTATATGCGGTAGAAATGCGCCGCGCTGCCCGCCGTTAACCGTTTTCAGCTACAAAACGCTCATGGACGCGCTAATATGGGCGGGTGAGTTTGAATTCGTTGTCCCTTGCGAAAATGTACAAACACAAAATCTTGTAGTAGGTATGTCACGATAAAATATATAGGTACATATATTAATTTTTATATATATTGCCATGGTTTAATCAATTGATATTATTTAACTGTAGCGTTACTAGCTTTACTTTTATCTATTTTAAGAAATAGAAAGGATATAGAATGTCGCAGTAATACAGTCAGACGATCAAGGTGATGTAGAACATCTCTGCATTTGGCAAGTCATTCGAGGGTATTTTTCTTCAGAATGTTCCCTTCAGAAAGTAAAGATGATCGGTAGTGAGACAATTACAGATCGAAATCAAATTTTAGAACGTGAAAATTACATATTTGTAACAGATTTTGACAGATCAAAGTTGAATGGGTTTTAATTCGAAATATTTTCATTTTTTTTTTACAGTGTATTTATTTTGCGTACCTGAAATATTTATTTTGAATAAATTTAGTTTAATAGGACTTTTAGATGTATTTGTAATCCAAGTTCATTGATATGTCATCAAGAAGATAGGGAAAATTGCTAGGATTCGGTTTGGTCAAAAATTGACGTGTATGCGAGGTTGTATACTCCTTGTACAGTAGTATTTTTAAATTGTTAATTAAGTGTAGTTGTTGATTTTTTAATGAAATGTGGACTGTATATTGTTTGTTTTTATGCCTTTATTATTGCTTTACACAGAACGCGTCCTTGTTAGCGTCATCTTTGTATGCACACTGTATACCAACTGACAAAACTTAATGTCTAAGGTTTTTCACTTATCTGCGCATGCGCGTTTTATTAATAGTAATCTTAACATACTCCCCGCCTTTGCAGGGACTGCAAATAATTTAGTATAATTGTAACAAATGAAATTAAATGATTTTGAATTTTAATTACATTATTCACTGTTGTCTGTGTCAACGGGTAACGGACAAACTTTGTTAGTTGCACGTTTTGTAACACCATTGTTTGTCTTGATGGACCCACTCTACATATGTTATCACTTCCTGGGTGTGTAGCGATGATACGACCTAGTTTCCACTGCAGTGGTGATGTGCCAGGATCTTTCAAAAGCACCAGGCTTCCTATGGAGATGTCCTTCTGCTTGGTTTTCCATTTTGTCCGTTGCTGTAGTTCCGCGATGTAATGTGTGGACCAATCCTTCCAGAAACGCTGTGTTATTCTTTGTAGTAATTGAAGTGTGTTGAGTCGATTGATTGGCTGTGTGGCAACATCTGGATCTGGTATACTTGTTGCCTTACGTCCAATTAAGAAATGGGATGGTGTGATTGGGTCAAAGTCATTGGGAGATGAAGAAAGAGGATATAAGGGTCTGGAATTTAATATTGATTCAATTTGACATAAAACTGTTAGAAAATTTTCAAATGTAATTAATGTGCCCCTTATAACCCTTTTTATATGATATTTCACTGATTTAACCCCCGCTTCCCACAATCCACCTTGATGTGGACTGTATGAAGGAATAAAATGCCAAGTAATGTTTTCAAGTGAAGCAGCAGCTGTCAATGATTGGGAATTTTGCAATAAAAACTTGCCAAGATCACGCAATTCTGACTTAGCACCAACAAATGTTTTTCCATTGTCTGAATAAATGTGACTAGGCATTCCTCGTCGTGCAATAAATCTACGCAAGATAGCTATGAATGCTTGAGTTGTTAAGTCGCTAACTGGTTCCAAATGAATAGCTTTTGTCGTGAAACAAATAAAAACACAAAGATAGCATTTTATTGTTTTTCCACCTCTCCCAGGTCTGGTTTTAATTTGGAATGGACCCGCGTAGTCCACACCAGTAGTGAAAAATGGATATACTGGTTCTAATCTATGTTTAGGCAAATTTCCCATTTTTTGATTTGTGCTTGTAGGATTAGCCTTGAAACACGTTATACACTTGTGGACTACTGTTTTTGTTAAGTTTCTACCACCAATCGGCCAATATTTTTCGCGAATGGACGCTAATACCTGCTGTGGGCCAGCATGAAGTAGTCGTTTATGTTCATATTCTACAAGTAATGTTGATAAAGTGTGTTTACCTGATAAAAGAAGTGGGTGTTTCTTATTGAAATGAAATTTTGAATTTTTTAGCCTACCACCTACTCTAATTAAACCTTCTTGATCTAAAAATGGTGATAACTTGACAAGGTTTCCTTTTAGTATATCATTACCCTTTGTTAATGTATTTAACTCATTTTGAAATGAATCCCGTTGGGATAATTGAACCAATCTTTTCATAGCACCATCAAGTTCTAATATTGTTAATGCACTAGTTTTTCTTTTCTCAGATGTCCTACAGTTATTAATGAAGCGCAAACACCAAGCCGTGATTCTGTTTAATTTAGTAAATGAGCTAGTAAAATTAAAAGGAAAACTTCATTCTTAGTGATTACATTTGAAATTATAGATGTTATCTTGATATCTGGCAAATTTTCAAAATTTTCTTTAAGTTGCTGAATAGGCCAATTTTCTTTTGACAATGTTAACCAAAGAGGCCCATCCCACCAAATTGATTCGTTTAATCTGTCAGCATTGATTCCTCGTGATACTAGATCAGCGGGATTGTCCCTTGTATTTATATAAAGCCATTCTCCCACATCAGACAATTCTTGTATTTCTGAAACACGGTTTGCGACGAAAATATTTAAATTTGCAGATGACATACGTATCCAATTTAATGCAATTGTAGAGTCGCACCAATAGTAAATATTATTTATTGTAATATTTAACGATGTTTTTACCTTCACTACCATCCTAGCTGCCAATAATGCCCCACACAGTTCCAACCTAGGAATTGTCAACCTTTTCACCGGAGCAACCCTTGATTTTGCACAAAGCAGTTTAGTACTAATAATACCGGTTGCAGAAATTAAGCGTAAATATACACAAGTGCCGTATGCCCTTTCTGATGCGTCCGAAAAAGCATGCAACTCTAATACAATAAAATTCGAAATTGCTACAAATCGTGGTATTCGTAAATTAGTAACATGATGTAAAGACATTTTAAATTGATTCCAATTAGTGTATAAATCATCTGGTAGTGAATCGTCCCATCCAATTTTTCTTAACCATAATTCTTGTAACATGGCCTTGGCTTTAATGATAACTGGACCTAATAACCCTAAAGGATCAAAAATCTTTGATACTGAAGATAACATTTCCCGTTTTGTTTTATCTGGTGTAACCTTAATATCGCTAATATCATATTTTAGTACGTCTGTATTTGAATCCCACACGAGCCCCTAACGTCTTTTTGTTGTTATCATTTAAGTATAAAATTGTAACATTCTCTGCAGTTTTTAAATTTGCATTAATTTCTTTACTATTTGTCATCCATTGTCTTAATATGAAACCCGAATTTTCTAACACTAATTTTAAATCATTACACAAATTAATTGCTTCATCAATTGTATCAGTACCCGTTAGTAAATCGTCGACATAGAAATCATTTAAAATTACATTCGATGCAGATGGAAACTTATGTGCATTTTTATACGCAACCTGATGCAAAGCCCTAATCGCTAAATAGGGAGCCGACGTTGTGCCGTACGTAACCGTATTGAGAGTGTAATGTGATAGAGGTTCTTCGGGATTTTCCCTCCATATTATGCGTTGATAATTTCTTTGATTAGGATTAACTAGTACTTGGCGATACATTTTTTCTATATCAGCTGAAATGATATATTTGTGGCATCTAAATCTTATTAAGATATTAAACAAGTCCTGTTGTATTACAGGTCCGTTATATTGAACATCATTCAAAGATAGGCCGTTAGTAGATTTTGCTGAACCGTCAAATACGACACGCAATTTAGTTGTTGTACTCCCTTGTTTCAAAACGCCATGGTGGGGTAAATAATATGAATTTGCTAATTGTTCGAGAGGATCTAATATCTTAGTCATGTGCCCTAATTGCTCGTATTCTTTCATAAAACTAACATATGAGTTTTTAAATTCTATATCGCGTGTAAATTTTCTTTCTAAATGGTCAAACCGTGACGTGGCCATTTGTAAAGTGTCACCAAAATGTATTTCTCGATCCTTGAACGGAATGGAAACAACAAATCTACCGTTATCTTCATAAGTTGTGTTTAAGAAATGCTGCTCACATGCCTTTTCGTCACTTGTAAGCGGTTTACCCTTGCTGTATTCTTCAATTTCCCAAAACTCCTTTAATTGCTCTTGTACGTCTATGGTTTTTACAAAATTACAAGTTACTACACTATTGTTTATGTTGCTATATGTAAAATTCCCGGCAAATACCCACCCCAATAATGTTTTTTGAAGTAACGGTTGTTGATTATTTACTTGAAATCTTTCATTACAAATTAAGTTCCAAAATACGTTTGCCCCAACAATATGTCTATTTTATCAGATTATAAAAATATTTATCTGCAAGTTTGATATTCTCAGGAATTTTAAAATGTGTTGAATCATATGTCGTATGTGGTATATTTTCTGTGATTTTCTCTATAACATAACATGAGATTTTACACTTGTGAAGATATTGTAATGAGTGCACTGAAAGTTCAGTTTTTTGTTGTTATTAATGATGCGTTTTGTTAATACCATAACCTTTGTGTTAATTTGCTTCGTAATCAAACCTAGCCTTTTACAAAATTCATTTGAGATAAAACTGCTTTCTGATCCTGAATCTAATAATGCTCTCCCGACTTGAAAGTTTCCGTAATTATCCTGTACCTTTACAATAGCGGTTGATAACATAACACATTTTAAATCAGTAACCCCGCAGTTGGCTGATATATTGCTGGTAATATTATTTACTGTTTCGTCAACCTCTACCTTAGTAGGAACCGAATTTTCTCTTGTGTTTTCATAATGTAATAATGTATTATGTGTTTTATGACATTTTTGCACTTGCTTGCATTACAATCTGTGCTATAATGATTTTCTTTAAACAATTTATGCATAATTTCAATTCCTTGATTTTAGTAGTTCTGTCGTGCGCGTTTAATTTTAAGAAACTCTGGACATGAATAAATAAAGTGTTTTGAATCATCACAAAATGTACATTTAATTTGTTTGTTCCCTTTTTGTTAAAACAAAACTGCTTGTAGATGATATTTACTTTTAGATGACCTATTAGTACACTGCGATACCTTTTGTTGTTTTGTTGCTCTAATGACTCAAATAGTTCGCACCTACCCTTCAAAAATAATTTAATATCATCTATTGTTTGGAAGTTCCTCATTTAATCGTGATATCTCCACTCCCTTTTGGTTGATCGTCTAATTTAGATGATATCATATAAACTACTAAAGCATCCCAATGTTTAATTGGTTGTCCTAACGTCTCCAGCGCTAACAAATGTTTAGAATGATCGTCCAAAAGCCTACGTAATTCTGTAGCTGTGGCGTGTTTTACACTGCTAATATTGAAAGAGATTTTTATGTGATTATTATTAACAACTTTTTGTTTTCGTACCGATCACACAGTAACCTCCATGCTATTGGATAGTTATTGTTGCTGATTTCTAATGATCTTATTATTTGAGCTGCTGAACCTTGCACACTAGATTTTAAATAATGTAATTTTTGTACCTCGTTTATTGATTGATTTTCATGAACAAGTGAAGTGAATATGTCTTAAACTCGATCCATGCTTCATAGTTGCCATTAAATTTTGGGTAGTTGAATGGTTGGTAATTTTACGTTATTTAATGATGTGTTTCATTGTTTCTGATGACTCGAATGTGTGTGTGTATTATCGTGCTTTTGTAAAATTTCTTTCGCGCAAACGATTGTCTGAATATAATCCTGCTCTGCCGCTCTCTTTCAACATATTGCTGTTCAATTACGTTATCTTCGCACAATGCTTCTATTGATGACTGAAGCTGCAAGAATTCCCCGTAATGTGTCTCATATTTAGATATCCTTTCACGTAATTCTAATAATTCCCTATTATTGAATGCTGCTTTTTCATTTACCGAATTTAGATACTTTTTAAATACAGTAAGACTATGTTTTATACCACCACGTTTTCGCGTTAATGTTTTAATATCCGTTGCCATCGTAATTAAATGAAACAATATTACGTAAATTTATGATTGATTCTGATGAGAAAAGATTGGAGGGATAGAAAGGAACTAGACGTAGCAACTCACCCCGTTGCAACAGCCTTGTTCTCGATGATGTGCTGATGTGTGAATTGATGTGCACGTGTGTAACCCCAATTGCGTATGTGTTCTGGATCTGCTCTTTCCCGTCCGACTCTGCCTTCCGATTGCACTTGATTCCGTATCCGGCTCGAAGGACCAAAATTTATGTTGATTTTTAATGAAATGTGGACTGTATATTGTTTGTTTTTATGCCTTTATTATTGCTTTACACAGAACGCGTCCTGTTAGCGTCATCTTTGTATGCACACTGTATACCAACTGACAAAACTTAATGTCTAAGGTTTTTCACTTATCTGCGCATGCGCGTTTTATTAATAGTAATCTTAACAGTAGTAATATGCATTGTAGATTTCTAAAAGTATTTTTTTATGATGTACACACCTATGCCTTTATTTTATAATGAATGTAAGGTGATTCCATAATTTTGCAATAATTATTTATTTCAATTTAGTTTAAACATTTCATAGATTCATTTGGTTACATGGGCATTCCCATCTGTTAAATATCCAATATTCCCTTCACATCGGTGAATTTAACGGACTTTTTTCGAGGCAGTTTGCAGCCTTTGCGAAGCCAATCGCAGACTATGTCTGTTAGATTTTCTGTAATTCGAATCATTCACTAGCCAACCTCCGTGAGAGACGGACGTGTCCCGGGCAATTTTATAAAATTTAGCAGCTATTTTGATAAAATCCTATTTATTCCAAATTCCAACCTAAAATGATGGTTAATTTTAAACAAAGTGTATCATATTAGTAAGTATACTTTTACCACAATTCACCTATATAACTGTAGGGTAAATTTTCTCGAGATATGTTCCGTCCTTGAGCCATTCTCCGTAATTAGAAGTACGAGAGCCCCACATTCGATGTCCTGACCAGACCTGCCCGCTCTGATGTCTGCCAATTTGCTCCCTCCAAAGGTATTCTGCGCCCATATCAATCTAAAAATGGACGTATTATTTTAATTCTTACCTAAATTTTAAAATATTTATAAGAAATTTTATTTTAATATGTACGATAAAATTTTGTGTTAGAAAATTCTGTGCACAAATGTAAGCCATAAAGCGGCTGTCTGAATTTCACTAGTTAGTATGTATTCACGACACGAAACCGAATACCCAGTAATGTTTACTCTCAAATGTTGCATAATGCTGATGCACCCGTCATTTACGCATAAAATCACACAGATAAATGTCGCAAAAATGTGGGAATTTTGAAATTTAAAATTAAACGTATTTGCTACTAAATAAGTGAACTAGAATAATAAATATCTCAGGTACGTAAAATACCTGAAATATTTATATTCTTATTTACGTCGGTTTACACTGCTATACATTTAGAACCATTTATTAAATAAAACCACATTTGTTTTTACTTAAATGTTTTCTTTATCGTACAAAGTCAATTATAGTTTATGTATCAGAGTCTTATGCACACAATGTCGCGTAAATTAACTACTTTAACATTAAATTTTGGAGTAGAGGGCAACATTTGATTGAGCAACAGCCTCCCACAGCGTCTCCGGTCACAACAAATATTAAGGGGGTAACTTTCTATTCGTAATTTTTTTTTTAACGTCAGATTATCTAGACTATTACAGTCAGAAACTCTCCCCCCGCATGCCATCTGCATTTGAGAGGGCGTACTTATGGTTAAAAATTAATAAAATAGATGAATAAGATGTTTAAAATTGGATTTTACTAATTTGATTAAAACATATTTAAAATTTATTTTTTTTATCCGGGCTGTGTACCGTACCTTATAGCAATATGCAATATATAGTTTAAATTGTAAATCTATAATTTTCTCAACAAATACACAAAACAAAGACATGAAGAATAGAGTTATAAGAATCATCAGTAATACGATCTGTTTAATAAGACTACCTTCTAAGGACCTCAATACCCTGTCATTTAATAATTTATGACTTTTGTCAAGAGGCACGCTACAATGTTATAACAATAATAGAAAAATGTGTAAAAGCTACAATTTGTATATAATAATGAAATTAATTGGTTTTAATTTAGTTTTATTAAAAAACAATATTTTGGTTGTATAATATAATGTTAATATGCGCCATTTCTAAAAACTACCGCTTTTATAACTATTTTCATCATCTAAATCCTAGAAATATAAAGACAAGACACACGAACGTTTACTTAGATGACTACACAGAATCGGGCTCTCAGATGAAACTGAATGCCGACTGTGTCTTGAAGAGGAGATAATTGTGCAAATTTTCTGCCACTGTTTTGCTGCTGCGAGAATCTGGTATTTGATCTTTGAGAAGTTGACCTTTAGGCCTTAATGGCTGTAGTGGACGGGACGATTAATATCGACCCATACGCATGCTATCCCGCTTAAATCTAATCTAATCGAATCTAATCTAATCACTTTTATGTTGAACTAATCGAATCTTTACCATTGGAGAAGTTTAACAATTCGCTAAGTTTTGGCGATTTTGACAAAGTTTGTTGCTATTAAAGTTTTTAAAATGTTTAATGACGTTATTAGTTAAACTTTTAATGAAAGGTAGTTTGTAATATCTAAAAGTGGTAGTTGTATTATTAGTTGTATCTTTATCCAGAAAAATTGATTTGTTAAAAATATTTTTAGAGTAGCCATGATTGGAAAAAAACTTTTATTATTGTTTAGAAGTCGTTCGTCGCTGAACTAAGTAACTCTGCTCTTCGTAACGATAACGTGTTACGATTTTGATTTATATTACCATCATTGGAGTGAATGTAAATGTTTATGAATCTATCGGAAGGCCTTTTAGGTTTTGATATAAATTTAAGATGATAACGTTATTTTTCGTATCTAGAAAATACATACATAAGTATCATTTTCAATACAGCAGTACATTGAAAATGATTATCATAAGAACTAAACTATATTTATGATAGGATGCACCATATCCAGGGGTGTTAATGTAACGAAAAAAATTAATTTGTTACATTTGCTACATTTATGGCCTTTACTACGTAGCAAATGTAGCAATTGTATTATCTACGTACTAAATGAAGTAAATTCTGTTATTGGTTCAATTTTATCATGTGGTCTACTTCAATCGTGTCAGATCGTGTCATTCATATGTATATAATGTATGTAAGTTTATACTGATAATAAGCATATACTGTGAGATTCAAAATGATTGTAGTAATAAAAAAAATCTGTTTTCCGAAAAAAAAAATATCTATACTTATTACCAATTTAATGAGTGAAGTTAGCTACATACAAATTTCATACATTAAATAATAATAAGAAAGGTATTCTATATACGAATCTGTGTATTAATTATAAGATTGACGATATTAGATATTGCACATAATGTATGTATCATCAAACTGTTTGCATTACATTGCAAATGTTATCCTTGCTGCTACCTACTAACCTGTTTTTTTTTTTAATTTTGTGGAGATTATAAAATTATAACGTAGTCTCGGTCTGACATCTTTACTTAGTAGTAAATGTAGTAAAGGTTTGGTAAATTAGAAGTGTAGCAAGTTACATTTACTACCGTAAAAAATAGCGTAGTAAATCGTTACATGTACTACTTAACACCCCTGACCATATCATTAGATATGGAGCAAATAATTTCATCGACATATTTAAAACTAAAGAGAATTCTAAATGGTAGTTTTTTGGTATAATATTATTAAGTAAATAAATTTATTAGTGTACCAAAAAATCATGAATAATATTTTTCTTTTCATAAAAGAAAGTAATGCAAAATGCGACAAAGTATTTCTCCCTCTACACCCTGCTCGGTTTTTGAAAGTTGGTCCGTAAACCAGCAGGTGTTTACCTGCTTCAGTGTTTTTTCGTTTTATCTCCATTCCTCTCTATTTGGAACGGAAATAATGAAGTCTGCATCGATCATTGGCCGAGTGCACATCATGTGCCAGAGCTTTCCCAGTATGCCGTCAGAGGTAAGCGATTCTCGAAGCTTACTGGCCACACAAACATGAGTACGTGACGATTGATTCGGTATGTACCATAGGCGAAGTGCTATTACTCTGGCCTCCCTTTCCACAACAATGTGCAAGGGTGGTAGGTCCAGAAGAGCTTCTAAGGCCAATGGTGGGGTGGAAGACATTGCTCCCGTGATTGCAATACTTGCGATCCTTTGAATGGACGTAAGTTTTGCTGTTGCTATGGCTTATTGCGCCTTTTTGACACCAACCTTTGCTCCATAAGTTATGGTTGGACGTACTACCATTACATAATAGAACTACTGGACTAGTTTTGGAGATAGCCCCCAAGATTTCCCACATATCTTTCCTAATCCGGATTCCAGGATAGTGTCCAGGATACTCGACAGTAACTATCGGTGGTCTAGTAGCAGGTTATTACAGTCTGCATCCAGCTTCAAGTAATAGGTGCCAAAATTATCGAATGCAACGGTTATCTAGCCAGAGTGCATGTTTCTGTGATGAGAGGGTGTCCACAACAAGGTATATATTCTCCAATAGTTATAATTAAATGCTAAGGGAAAATACTCCGAATTCCAAATAGAATGCATAGATACCGGAAAAAGGTGTGGTAAAGCAAGCAACTACTTGAACAGTGAAATCCTCGTAGAAAATATCGTGTATATGTAGAATCGTGTGCAATTTAGTACAACTTCAAGTATGTACGTACCATCGTTACCAAATTAAATGCGAATCTAAGCTCCACAAATCATTGATTATTAATGCAATCGAAGCTACAGCACTGAAATAGTAATTAAAAATTATTTGCAAACAATTCTCAATTATGCGTTGCTCCGTACGCAGTACTTGTAGTTTCGATTGCACACATAAGCGAAGATTTGTGGAGCTTCAATTCGCATTTAATTTGTTAAAGATGGTACGTCTAATACATACCCTCATCAAAATGAAAAATAAAAATACAAACTTAATAACTGCTTCACCTGTCAAACAGCGTGTTTTAATATCGTTTTTTTTTTTATGAATTCTCTTCTGGCATTTGTAATTTCGTAGCCGGTATTTTAGAAGTGGGTTAGCAGTTAACAGCGTTAGTAGGAGGTGCTGACTCCAAAACCAGTTTGGAGTCAGCCCTTGCAGAATTAATTTATTAATCATACGTTCATCCTTCTACTTCCTTGGACTTTAAACATTTCTTGGATGTGTGGAATCTATCTAGTTAAGTCTTTAATACACCATACTTCAAGATAATTCGCTTCCTTGACAATTATAAGTTCTTTACCTTCCACCTTATTATCTTTTCAGTGCTGTTCTTTTGATGAAGATGCCAACTCTTGTTTTCAGAGCGTTGACTTAAAAGAAATTAGTCTGATGACGTCTTCTAATACAATATTTTTACATCTATTTATTCTCGCTTACAGTCGTAATGTTAATTCTAAAAGATATTAAATTAAAAACCTTTCGTACTATACTTTCTCAGAAACTTTAATTTTTTTTTTCATAATTTAGTTTATTTATTTATTGAATTGAGCTTTATATTACACCTTTTATTCAACTTCAATTTTAGATGATAGTGCAGCCATATTAAAGCACGCTATCTTCTGGTAATCTAGAAACATGAACGATTGAAAAATAGTTGTTTTTGTGCTCATCAATATTTCTAACGCAACATGGCGTGTTTGTGTATTATCCATTTTTAGATTCTTGGTCACTGGTATTGATTAACAATTAAGCTAAAGCTTTCAATATAAATTTAATGCGTTTCCTGTTCCAGCAATTGTACCTATATCTTCATTATAAAGTCTGAAAGAAAGCATAATAGTCTAGTCTAGTTTGATTTAGAAACATGTATACACAGAATATAGATGCATTCTTTCGATGAAAGATAAAATCAAAAGATTTCCATAAATGTTTCCGATAAATGCTAAACGCCCTACTTAAAATAAATGTGAAACGTATTCAACGTTTAATTTCACTAAAAGCTTGCTCGGAGTCAGAGCACAACAAATTGAAACAACCTTAACTACAGCCGACGTTATAAATTAATCGATAACAAGCTTTTTTGAAAGTATGTATGTTTCAATTTTACTTCAACAAACGATGATAACTACTATTCGTCGGCAATTATTCGAAATTCCTGTTATTAGCTCCATTCCAGAGCATCATTAAGGGATTTTCAGACCAACCCCGCTGTATTTATTAATTCGTTATATACATAGCTGTATTATTATTTCGTTAATAGGTTCGGTTTCAGTAAATACGCTCTAATATAGGAGTCTGTGTAAGGACCATTTGTTGACATAATTTTATATACTTTATTTCAAAATTTCTTTTCTTTTTCTTTTTATTTATATATTTAAATATTCAGTTACATAAACTCACAATCTAACCTTTTTTAAAATGAACAATGAATGCATTTACTCCAACATTAAAGCAACTTGAAAATAAACACAACCATTTAAAAATTATTGCTGACATTATTAAATTGATGGATTAATTTAGTTTTGTCATTTAATTTTTATTCCATTTCTATTTTTTTGCAGAACTTTTTCTATGCATCACATGTGCATTAGATTTTTTTTTAGACGAATATTTAGAAAATCTTACTTGATTCAACGAACGAAAGAACGTAACTTAAGAATTAGGGCAGGGTGGGTATAGTTGTAACATGGGTATGTTTGTAACAAAGCGAATGTCAAGTGGAATGACAGATATAATTGTTTATGAATGGTATCACTAGGTGACACTTTATATCCGTCATTAGTAGTTTGACGTAGTAATGGCACATGATTTACTTCAGAAAAGAAAAGGAGAAAAAACTGTTTTTTAGGTAAGATAGTAATTTCTTCAATCTCGAATTAATTGATTATAAATCATTAAGCAGTCAATGTAAGTTTGCCATCCTTGGCTAGCATAAAATAGAGCTTCATAGCTCCTTTCACAGTGAACTTCGGTTCATTGCAGCGGATGGGTGTTTAATGATGGGTGAAATTTAAAAATAGGTGGTGTGGGGATATTTGTAACAACTTGTTACATTCATACCCAATATTTGTTACCACTATCCCCACTTTCAAATGGTAAATATTTTTGTTAAGGCCGCTTTACAGTTTGCAACTTTTTTACGTGTATTGCACATGCAATGCAAGTAAAATTGCACTCAGCTGATCTAAATCCATTGAATGCGCATGGGGGCAATTTTGGTTGCACGCAGTTTTCATTGCATGCAAGAACTGTAAAGCGAATTTTACAATAGCTATTTATGTGACAAGTTGCGAAATGGAAGTGTTTTAGACGTGATATTGACCAACAAGGTGTGAGCCGCGTTGGTCAACACGTCAAGGGCCTAAACACTTTCTCACTCTTCACACTCTTTCGCAACGAGTTACATACATGATTTTTTTCTACAATCGCCAATTTTTTTTATAATAAATTGGATATGTGACTTTGTCAAAAATTTATTGACATTGTCAAATTAACAGGATTGTAAATTATTGTGACGTTAATATACTATATTGAGTACAACAATATTTTTTTCTACAATCGAAGCCTTGCAGAAGAAAAAGCCAAGAGAAAGAATGTGAAAAATCTTACTAAGAAAATATTGCGCAGCAGTTTCACTTATTCTAAAAAATAATTATTAATAAATAAATAAAATATTAATTACAAACTTCTCTTTTTTTCACTTGTTACATCTTACCCCACTCCTTGTTACAACTGTACCCACCCATGGGGTATGACGTAACACTCGACTACCCTTTTTGTTTCTTCTACTATTTGTCAATGTACAATGTAGGAATTATTAATTCTCTGTCTCAGTAAGCTTAGAAGATGAACCTTAAAGATGGTACCATTAAAATATGTTTATTTAGTCAATGATGACCCCTCAGGTTGAGAATATAAAAAGTGTTACAACTGTACCCACCCTCCCCTACATAAAAAAAATAATTTCATTGTAATGGAAATGGAAAGTTGTTTTTGTAAATAACAACACTGTATTTTTTAACATATTTTGGAAGAACAAAAATAAATAAATAAAATTAGCAGCATTACGACTTGGAAACAAACAAAAATGTATGTAGGCAATAGACTGTCATTGTGTCATTGGACAGAAACTGTTATGTATGAGGCTTACTCATTTAAAATGGAGGTCGACTGAAGGTCAACTCCATACCAAAGCTCTAATAGGGATGGGGATGCCAGATTCTCTGATAACCTACTCAGGCGCAGCAAGAAAGAAGCTAAAACCATTACAGGGCTGGTAACTGGACACTGTCCCCTGAAAAAGCATCTATACAACACAGGCTGAGTAAGCGAACCGTGGTGCAGAAGGTACGAACTACAGGAGGAAACGAGTTTCCATGTAATCTGCGCATATGAGGAATTGAAGGTACTCAGGCAGAAATATTTCGAGAGAGATCTATTGGGGCCCTCGAAAGTTCTCAAGTTTCCACTGGGCAAAATACTGGGCTTTATAGAGAACACCAAGCTGCTCGAGTGGAAGTAAGAGATATAATAGGGACGGTACAGTGAGCACCAAGCTCAAGTGCCCGGACTTTAGGTGCCCACCCTAACTTAATGAATGAATGAGGCTTACTCAAACATAACAATTTTTATTCACTTGCTGAAATGAAT
The DNA here is from genome assembly GCA_004143645.1 of Protaetia brevitarsis. Lineage (NCBI taxonomy): Eukaryota > Metazoa > Arthropoda > Insecta > Coleoptera > Scarabaeidae > Protaetia > Protaetia brevitarsis. The sequence continues at coordinate 26,440 of RXPK01000975.1, read as the reverse complement.
CAAATTACACCAGGAGAGAGAGAGGGGAAACAATTTTTAAGGTGGGATTTAGGAAAAACAGTAGTCGTGCTAGTGTGTGTTCAAGCATTTGAAAAATAGGGAAAAATGTTGTCGTTGAAGAAAATATTCTTCACTGTACGAGAATCACATAGAAAACTCTGAAGGGAAACAAATTTCAGCCATACCAAGTGGTGATGGTTCAGAAATTGCAGGATGGCAATTGTGATAGGAGATTGGGATCTTGCGAGTTTTTTTTACCAGCTGGCTGGTATAGAAAAGAATATTTTATATAGAAACGAAGCAAGTTTCTATCTAAACGACATGGTCAATCGGCAAAATTATGGATATTGGTTAGATACTAAAAGGAGAACCCAAAATAATCCAGAATTAAAGTGCGGGATTTACAATAAAAAAAAAAGTGATAGAACCTATTTTTCTACAACAAAATTTAAATGGTGAAGCTTATTTATAGTACCGGGCGTATATAGTGATGTGCATAAGAAAGTAATCACTACTCGTTTTCATAAGATTATATTTATATTAGCATTAATTTCAAAGGACACGTTTTACTTATGTAGTGAATACGTTTATTTCATAATATAGCAACGCAAAACATACACTGAGAAAAGAGATTAAATGAAAAGTTTCATAACGTTTGGTTTTTATCATGTTAAACGAAAAAGTGTATTATTTGAAAGTAGCCTGCTGTTTTGCCGGAAAACTATTTTTTTCTTAAGTACATGTTTTTGGACGAAAAGTAACCGTAATTTAATGATTTCATTAAATTACGAATGCAGCTTAGTTTTTATCAATATTTTATATCTGTATAACTTCTGTTTAAGTTAAAATAGTATTTCACATTCACATATTATATTACTATTATTATATTAAGTTTACTTTAAATAAAAAACCCCGCGTTTTAGTTTATTTGCGTGGACACGCATGAATACATCGATTTAAAACTTTTGGCTTTTAGTGGAAAATGTAAGCGTCTGCATTCAAGCTGAGTGCTCTTTTGGGCAAAGGTGTTTTAGTTTTATGCTTGTTCCCACGTGCATAAATCTCAGATACGCAAACTGTAGTAAACAAAGATAAATATTTTCGTGCAAAATTAAAGGGAATTTCAGGGACAATTGGAATCTTCAGTTAGTGTTACATTACTTATAAGTAAAGCACTTTACAGAAGTACGGAAAAAAAACTTTTTATATTGACGCATTTGGTTACTAAATTGTTACTTGATTGAAACAATATTAAAAAATATTCTTGTATTTAAACGAATAATTTGGTTAGAAGATTTATTTGAAACAATATAATATTATTTTCGTATAGCAGATTTCTTTCCATATAATACAGCAAATATACTTATGTGTAGTACAGAACTTTTCGCATAAATGGCACACCTCCTGTTTTATTCTAGTAACAGAATATATTTTGTACAACAAGGGTGAAATATACGATTTCAACATACTAACCTAGCATATTTATTAGATCAACATCTGATAGGAGTCTACTGGGATGGTCGTGTTGCGATCAACTCCCAGTACCAGGGGCAAAGGCTTGGCGATTTTTACAACATCCTAACCGCGTGTCCTCCATATATGATAAACATGGAATGCATGGATTTTTTGAGATAATTCATTTTTATTTGACTCAAAAGTGATCACGACTTTTTGTTGTGTCCACAAACCACAAAAAAGTCAAGTCTTAAAGTGAATAGATGTTATAAGAAAAAGAAAAATCTCTCGATTCAAAATGCTTACGGTTATCTGCCAATGTGCAAAGTTTTCAAGTTCAAAATAAAGAGGACTTGAATCAACTATGAATATCTTTCACTTAAAGGAATGAACTGCTTCAACGAAAAATATATTATTTCCGAAGAAATGCGTGGGTTCAAAATTATATTCCTTTTCAAGGAAACACCAAATAATGTTGGCCATATAGAAAGCGCAAAAACTTTTGCTTTCATGGAATTCCTATTAAATAAAAAGGATACTTCTATCAGTGTAAGAATGTACATAATAACTAACTAATTGTTAATATTTAGTGTACACACCCTTTGCTTGAATAACGCTGTTAATTCTATTCTGTACACCATTTATTACATTATTAATAAATTCACGTGGAATGTTATTGCACTCCTCTTGCAAAATAGTGAATAATTGGTTTACATTTCTAGGAGAGCGCCTGTATTTTGGTGCGGGCTGGCGTTACTTTGCTGAATCAGAAGAAGAACGCATCTGCAAGTCAATGATACTCACCTCAAAGTCCAGACTTGAATATCATTGAACAGGTGTGGGATTTCTTCGACAGACCAAAATACAGGAGCTCTCCTAGAAATGTAAACCAATTATTCACTATTTGGAAGAGGAGTGGAATAACATTTTACGTGAATTTATTAATAATCTAATAAATAGTGCACAAAATTAATTAATAGTGTTATTCAAGCGAAGAGTGGGTACACTACTTAGTAATTATGTAAATTGTTGTGCTTTGCGTTGGTATACTTAAATAAACATATTCACCACATAACTAAAACGTTTTCTTTGAAATTAAGCTAATATAAATATAATCTTACGAAAACGAGTAGTGATTATTTTCTTATACATACCACTGTATATCCGTGTCATAATTATTAGTGACAAACAACATTACCTGATTAATTTTGATTTGTAATATTTTGGAGAGCAAACCAAATAATGCTATCGATCAAATTTCTGAGTAACGACCATCCTTCTGTTACTTGTCTTTTTTGCGGAGATAGAAGCTCCGGCAACGTATGTTTCTAAACGGCGCCGGCGTGTACGGATATAAACTATGGAAATTCAAAAATGAAATTGTATTCAACGATCTCCCAATATTGGTATTTTAACGGCTTTCGTCTACCTGCGTTAAATTGAGTGTTCTATATATTTTCGAACATATTTTTAGGATTCGATTCGGCAAAAAGATATCAGATGCTGTTCGAAAATAAGTTGGTCCTAGAATTTAAGAATAGTTGACAATCTACTTTCGGGCAATTTTGAATAATTTTCGATTTTCGATCAGGGCGCCCGGGTAACCCGGAATACACTGGACCGGAAAAGATGTTTTCGACAGTCCTGTAAGGTAAATGATCTTTCTCTTTGGCCATTAATACAATTCATTTAAAATTGTTTTGCACTTAATAAATTATTGCGAGATACGTATGTAATTTAGTAAGCCTGCTTGCGTAATCAGTTGTTTTTCTTCTTTTTTTTTTCCATTGCACAAAGTTGTTAGAAGTATATACAACGAATACTTACGTTTCGAAGCAACACAGTTACGCAGATGTTCTCTTAATTAAAATGACAAATACAAAATACTCTCTAACTCCCGCTATCCATTTTAGCGGATGAGGTGTCATTTGCCGAAGTCGCCCTTGCAAGTTATTGAAGCAAACGAGTCTAATTGTACGTAGAAACAACGCGACAACTAAGTTCAATAAACCCGTCAAGTTTTCATACGTACAAATGTATGTATGTACACATACATATGTAGTGTTTTATTCCAATAAATTATAAAGAGCAACCGACCTTATGCTATTCGTGTTGTGCGCACTTTCGTGCCGTTACGGGAATATATTCCAGTCTAACGATATAATCTTGTAGTTTACTTCGGTAAAAAATTGATAAAGAATGATAATGTAGGGAAATTATTGCTCTTTGAAATTGTAGGTGTACGGTGTACCTATATATATTGCCTTACCTATATAAGCGCTTATTTATATTTCTTGATAAGTTAACCAATTACGATATAATTATTATTTCTCGAATTTAAATTGTTTTCGCGTGCAAAATAACGATTAAAACTGCAGTCTTACTCAAAGTGCGTTCAAAGTGGTGAATGCTTTTTTAATTCCCAAAACTCTTATATTCCCAATTTTGCATATTTCGATGTGACATCTGAACATACAGAATCATTCATGTAAATTGCAACTCTTTCTTTTTTGATATTTCGGTAGTTGCTGAAATAGCAGTGTAAATGGTTTGACAGCTCTTTATCCCAGTCGTTTAACCCATCAGCGCCAACGGTTACCATTACAGGAACTTTAGAGTTTTTTCCAGCAGTCGCTGGGATGTGATGGGAACGGCCCTGTCAATGAAACTTCTCAGATTTTTGACACTCTCAGTCATCCCGTCTGTGATTTTATTCCTTGCCTAAGTTGGCATGAAAATTGAAGATTGAAGGTAATTTTACGGGTTGGTGGTGTATATAAGTATATCTATAATGTACAATTAGAAACATTAAACACACCCTGATCATTTTACAAGATTTAGGGCGTATTAAAGTTGAAACCATAAGTTTTCTGATAAAAATGATGATGCTATTTAGAAAAATGACAATGCGCGCTTAAAATATGCTTTATTTGTTATTATTTTTTGTAAATAATTGTATAGTTTTAGAATTGTCCCTTTAAATGTCTGTGTCTGTTTTTAAATTGTAAACCAAGAAATACACATTGCTTGATTTTTTAGTACAGTACTAAACAAAAAATAATTTTTGGTCAGTATATTGTTGCATCGTTGGATGCTCCATAAACATGTGGAATTTTGCGCAAGAGGACCTATAACGTATAGGTAGTGGTTACTAAAATACGTCTCTTTGAAGTATTTACTTTTTCCTAAAAGTAACCGTATGCTAGCGGTCACTAAAAATATTTCTTTTCAAGTTATGGTTATATACGAACTAATACATGGCACCAATCGACGCACGCCGCTGTTATTTTAAAGTTTTACAAGTTCTTTAAGACTGCCATGCGGAGAAAAATCTCTTAAAGTAACAAAACCTATTTTGTCATAGGTATTTATTTAAAGAAAATAATAATTTGGTTATTTGACCATATAATCATATTTTGTCAGGGAAAATTCGTTGAATCGAGCAAATATTTATTTAATGTGAATCATTTAAATAATTGTAACTATTTTGTGACAAAAAAAAGTAAATCGTTCGCAATTGAACAACTAATTTTTACGCCGAATTGGTTGTCTTTATATTTAATGCAGAAAAGCTATTTCAAATAACAATTTCAGAGTGTTGTGATTTACGACAAACTTAGCAAGAAACCAAAAAAAAGATTTATACATATGTATGTACAGTCCAACAAATATCTCGTGACAGTAGTGAATCATTGTGCGCACATTGTACTGGGGTGGGAAGTGTAAATGATGGCCGGTTTACAGTATATATGCTTCAGCTCCGCTCTTTTTGCCACTGCGCAACTGTCACGAGGGATTTGTTGAGCTGTATATGTTTATGTAAAGATGATGAAATTAAATTTCCTGTGTATTAATATATGTGTATTTTGTACCAAGTATTAACTCAAAATTAATGAGAGAAACACTGACATAATGAAGAAACTCCAATGATTCTATCTCTGTGTATGTCAAACTTGAGTCAAGACTTTTGTCTTTGATGGTGCATATTCATATATACGCCAATCAAATCACGAACTCGACTGTGTCTTTTATCCTTGTCTTAAAATTGAAATTATTTGAGGCAACAAAACCGAATATGTGCTGTTATTTTTTTTCTTATGGTTGTTTGGAATTTTAAGCGGTAATGCAATTTTTAACATATCCGTGAAGATATTATAGCATTTTCTCGGTTCAAAAGGTATTATTTCTACACTTAAGCCTAATTAAAATAAAGTAATATATCTAATATAACACTAATATTAAGTAACTAGGTCATAACTAAAAACACGTATATTAAACTAAATTCACTTAAATACTACTTATTTATATTCATGCGTCTGGTTCTAGAGCGGCTCATCCATGTCCCAGATCCTTCCTGAATGTATGCATTCGTTGCCATTGCATATCGATGAAGCATACTACAGCGCCTTCTATGGGCGGCTTGACTATCTCTTGTGATCTCCACGTTGTACGGGCAGCGCCATCTGCTGACGCAGTTGAAAATTCAAATTCAAAATTGAAGTAAGCGAGTGTTACAATACTTCCAAATTAAATGCGAATTGAAGCTCAACAAATCTTGGATTATTTATGCAACCGAAACTACAAGTACTGCTTACCGAGCAATGCATATTTCAGAATTGTTTGCAAATAATTTTTAATTATTATTTTAGTGTGTGTAGCTTCGATTCAAATAAGGATTAGGCTAATCCAATATTACAAGTAATTTAATTAAAAGAAATCAAATTTCAAACCTAATCATCTCCATTTTTTCAAACATCGGAAAAGTTTTCACCCGTGTATAGTGGCAAATACATTGAATATGTTGTCTGAGTAATCAAAATTGCCGTGTAGATGGCACTTCTCCTATTTCACTAAAGTAACGATGCATATTTCGCATAAATTGAATGCATGGCACACAGGCAGACACGATCATAAATAAAAGTAACTGTTCTAAATATAAAGATCGATTTTTCATTCCATTGCGTATTGTTGACCGAAGAAAAATTTATATAAATTATAGGTCGTGCGGCAACAATTAACGAACAAACTCAAAGGCAGTTATTATTTGATGACAGCCACGTCAGTCGTCGATCGGTATTACGAGGCGTACAGTTTTACGTTGTTCCTATAACTGTAATAGCAGGCTTTTAAGGGATCGATACTGGAACTGATTCTACTACACATTTTATGGATGGATTCAAACGTCATATAGGGCTATTTTCATTAGTGTTACGAATTTGATTATAGTCATATAACTTTATAGCGCTTTGTATATAAAGGACAACAAAACAAAAGTAAATGCAAACAATTTACAAATATCTTGTAAAGAGAGTGTATATATTTTTTTGTACACGAAATTCATTAAAAATGAAAATCGGTTTTTTTTTGTGTTAACTTACCAGTTACTATGAGCGGTAAAACCTGTCGACTAAATGAGTTCAATGTGAGTAGCTTGTAGTTTAACGCTCAAAACTGTTATACAAAAAAAAAAACGATTCCATTTTTGGGACATACCATCATGACAAATGCCTAAAACAATTCAATATTTGGGTTTCATATTCGTGAGAAAAACCAATTAAAAAATTGATAAATTTCAAAATTATGTCCTTTGACGTCACAACTGTTTTGGTCAATAAGAAATTGACGATTTTTGCGTTCGCTCAGTGTCACATATATCAGGTATCATTTAATCGTTTTTGGTTAATGTTTGAGTGACATTTAGTATGATTATTTAATAATTGCGTGATATTACAATACCTTGGGCAATTATCAAGTATTAGGGAAATAGTTTCTAAAAATGCTAACATAAGTTTTATAAGATTATTGTTGTTATATGACTTATACGAATCAAATAGGTCATTTTACACAGACAACTTACATTAGAACCTGAATTTGAAATATTTAAAACCATTATATTAGCTGATGTACTGATACGGTAAGGAAAGAGACATTATTACTATTATACAATTGTTAATTATTAATTTTTTCTGCATTTTTAAACTCATAACTTATCGTGACAAAGTTTTCTTCAGACGCCGCAAATTAGTCTTTGCTTTATATTACCAAAATAGAAATTTTCATTTCTACTTACACCAAAAACAACGCTAAATATGCATTAGTCTAGAAGCTGCACCCGTTTCAGGAACATTAATTATAGTAGTAGAGCCTTTGTCGTGATGAATGGATATATTTGTCCCATCGAGGAAACAAAGCAATTGCTACAACTGCGTGGTTATTTCAGGACTGGATGATGATGATTATGATAAAATGCTAATCTGGGCAATACATATAGTAAACTTCCGCGAAAGTAGAGTTTTAATAAAAAATATTTGCAGTGATTGGAATTAGATTCTTCGTCAATTAACGAATAATAACAAAAACTTTTGTCAAGTTATTACACATAGTTGAATTAGAAAAAAACTCTTTCTAGCGGTGTCAAAATCCAATATGGCACCCATGAGAAATGAGAATGCTAATGTTCGCCGGAAAGAACCTAACCGTCGGCGTCGTATAAAATTTTCAAGTACAGTATTAGATAGAAGATTAAAAGTAGGCTTAAGAATGTGACTTCGGTTTTTCTCTACAAGGCTAAATAAAGAGGCAATCCTAGAGGCAAAATGAGAAAATGAGATTTTTTTATTTTTCTAAAAAATCTCGAACATTATTTGTTCTACTTTCTTTTCGGGATCATAATAACCACAAAATTTAGCAACTTTGCCCAATAAACCCACCGTTTATCTTCAATAATAAGCGAGATCTTAATGGTAAGGATCGATCAGCCTGTACACATAAGGTTTGTTCCAAGAAAGCCAGAAACCCATCACTGATCGTGCGGGACATGCACAGTGACAAATATGCGTTCCAAGAAAGCCAAACTTAAAATCCTCGAATGGTAGTCATGTGTTCCAACATGGTTTGAAATGGTTTGCTGACAGTCGGAACAATTTGCGGATTTTTCTCAAACCGATATGTACTGTTACCAACGAATACGCATGTTAACTTTATAGCCATATAACATATGTCGAACTTTCACTCAGCGTCACCTATCGGTTATTGTATATATTAATATGCGTTCCAACTAGTGCTGTGCAACCGGCCAGATTTTATAACCGGTTAACCGTACTCAAATAACCGTACACCGTAATCGATGCAAATGCAAACTTTTTTGTATTAATTGTTAACCGTCGTAACCGTTCAACCCGTGACCGGTTAACCGGTTATAGTAATACCGGTTATCCGGCTAAAATGCACAGCACTAGTTCTAACACAGTACAAGCTTGGGATTTGTTTCAAACGAAGCATGCGCATTAAAGGAGTACATACCCTTGTCGGCAACTAATCACTAACTTTTTCTTGGAACAAACCTATGGCCCTTTTAAGCTACTAAGCGACCTTACTTATCGTTAGTTAGTGACGTTGTATTTTGAAGTGTTGTCAGGTTCACATGTTCGCACAATCAGGTGATATTAATCAAAGAGTTTATAATTATAGATAATCACATATCCTGTGGTGTGTGTGTGAAAAGTAACAGAAATATATTATAGAATATATTTTTTTTAAATGCTACTATCATTATTATCATTACACATTTGGAAACATGTTACCACAAAGGTATATAGTTGGTATAAAAGATCCCTTGGAGGTTTATATATTGATTGTTTATTTTTGTTTGTGTCCTATTTCTTTTTTGTTTAAGTTTTACTTATATATTGACAAAATGTATTATTGTATACTTATGGTGGTCTTGTTTAATGTCTCCGTTTATGGCAGAAGGAATATCAAAACCACGGTTCCTGAACATCTTAGACAGTTCCGCCACAGTGTAAACCAGTAAAGACTAACTCATTAAATCTCTTGTTCTTTTGTGGTCCGTTTTCAACCACCTTCAAGTCTAGCTGCCATCTTGAAAAGCTGTTGTCGGAATTTTTCAAACGTGTGCAATAAATTACATTTTAAAGAAAGCAGGAAAATGGATTAGAAAAATCCACAAATTTATGCGTCTTTTAATCTAATATTATTTCAAATATTTCTGAACACCTTATAGTAATAAAAAAAACACGATTCTAGTAAAATAATGTTTGATTAATCCACTCGGCAAAATTTAAATTTTCCTCAATTATTCTTAGTAACCTCAACATTGAAACACGAAATTACCAATGGTTTTGTATTAGATTACTAGTTATTTTGATGTCTCTCTGTTGAAGTTACTAAAAATAAATGTGGGAATTTAAATTTTGCCAAGGGGGAAGTGACACATATATTTGCAAGTGTTTTACAATAATTGAGTTTACTTACACATTCTTTCCTTTCTATGAAATTAAATCTTTCTTTATATATTTTACAATATAAAATATTCTGCCAGCAATAAATATGTTATGGTTTTTTCTCAAATAAATTAATAAAAATGCAACGATTTTGGTGGAAGGTTTTTATTGTGGACCTTCAAATTTCTGATACGAACACACAACTTATAATTAGGGTTAAAGAGTTATGACTATATCGTTCTGTGTAATACAAAGATTGTTCCCTTTCCCTATATACTCATTTCTAACAGCCGACCCCGCAGTGGTTTGTCAAAAATGATGTCCGGCGCTGCACAAGTGGACAGAAATTTCAAACGTAGATTAAATAGTATCGAGTTGTCTATAATGTGAATAAATGTGAAATGTGAGAATTAAAACTTACAGTGTTCAATACAGTTCAGACAAAAAATCACATTAGTTTAAACAGTAAACCTAAAATGAATTGCATTTAGTTAGTTATAATAATATAACAAAGGAATTTATTAGCAACACATGAACCAGATCATATACATATGAAATATATATATATATATATATATATATATATATATATATATATATATATAGCTGACGTGCAAATTAACCTCCGTACAGTAATGTACCAAAGTGGCATCCTAGAATATACGAGTATATAGGGTGTCACCCATGCTACGGTGCCTTTGGGATCCGTATAAAAATTTTGCACATCTTAGTTCAAAGTGGTATCCGTATACAGCATAATGGGCTCCTTCCATTGCTGCCAAATTTATTTCTTCTTGACCGCGCGAAACAGTATTGTTCCGTTATAAACAATAATCGACAAAGCAAACGTTTGCATTTTTAGGATGGGTATTCGATAGCGCTAGCGAGTTGTTTTGGCGAAATGAAATTCAACGCGATTATTAAAATAATAAATAAAATTATGAATGTTATAAGAACGAATTTTTGATTTCAATTCGTCATTCTGCCTTCTTGTAGTCCACTTGAAAGCTGAAAGTATTTTCTTTACCTCTTTATAGAAGTGCCAAAAAAATGATTTTTTTTGTGTGTTAATACTTTTAAAATGTCAAAATTTGTGTTATTTGTTTTTGCCATATTTTCTGCAAAACATGGCTTTGGAATAAATCTTCTACCTTGTACGGATCACGTAACTCAAGCAGATATGTTATTGGCGCGGAACATCATAGAAGAATCAACCCCACCAGGGTATACCTTAGACGATATAGAGCCTCAAGTAACAAATGGAAGAAATCCACATAGATGGGCAGGGATATTTACTAGAAATGACAATAATTATAATTGTGGGTGTCAGTTCATTGCCGCTGTGAAGAGAGATTTTAAACAACGTTGTCCTGCAGTGAAATTGGCATGGTAACTGTGAGAAACCGTCCCGGACAAGAACGATTCCTAGTGGAATTTTTGGTTAATTGTTTCTGCACAAACGTTGTAAATCGACGAAAACGAGGAGTGTATTATAGTTGTCATTCCAAAGGATACACTACCGAAATGGGATGTCCTCCCTAGTTTATTTCAATCCTTTTTTCAATTTTTGATATTATAATTTGATATTATTTCTAAATTTCTACGGTTTTGTTTTAATAAAGTATGTTTTATAATATTTTATTTGAATTCTTTTTTGCATTTATAGTATTTTAATTTTACTTATCTTCAAATTTTGTTTTGTTTTAATCAGTTGAGGTATGTATTTTGAATTAATTTTTTTTTATATATATTTATGAGTGGCACAAGAAGACAGAATCAAGAATTGAAATAAAATATTCATATTTATAACAATCAAAATTTTGTTTAATGCTCACGTAGAATTGTAAGTTAAGTATGTAAATTATGCTTTGTAATAATTTATTTCAATTCGTTTTTACATTTTTTTATTATAATTTTATATATTTTCAATTTGATATGGTTTTGTAATACTTTATTTTAATTCGTTTTTGAATTTCTGTTTTAGTCAATTTTAATACTATGTAATTTAAAATTTTAAGTTATATAACGTTTTGTAATAAATGTAAAATTTAAAAATAATGTGTTTTTAATAATTAAATAAAGCAAAAAAATAACAATATTAAAAAAAATATATAAGAGTATATACATTAATAATGATAAAACATAGTAGCATATTCAACACCATCATTTTATATTTAAATCTAAATTGTAAAAATATTTTTATTACATTTAAATCACGTAGTTTTTAATCAAGTTTGCAGAGCCTTTTTCTAAATAAAGACAAGGTAAGTATGAAGTTAAAAGGCGCTGTTATAAAAAAAAATGAACATGTTCTAAAATGACGTTCTTACTCCATTGAAAATTTAAGTTGCAAACTCAAATATTATTAGAAGGCCGAAGTTGCGAGAGTGAACGATATTTGCAATATGTAGACCTCAAAAATAAAATTTAACTATTCCACGAATTTTAGTAAAACTTATAATAAATGTCATAAAAGCATAAGTTATTGTCAAGAGCTTTACTCAATAAAATAAATATTAAAGGCATATTTTTTTTTAGTTTTTAGATAGTTCTTTAATCAATAAAGTTTATTTTCAGATATCTGGGGTACATATGTTTCGCTAACGATATTATTCTATAACACTATACATGTATGTATACAATAAAACTATGCGAACTATTACGTCACAATAATGCAGATGTACTTTCCTCTCTGTTATTTCTAAGGCGCTTCTTTTTCTGTTAGCTCTGCGCACTAACTCTTCCGAAAACATTTTATTATTCTCTAGTAAGAGTTTACAGTTAATATTCGACGAGAATACGATATAAGTAGATATTTTTAGAATCCAACGTTGTAATATCTCCGGACGCCAAATCAACCGTTTTATACATTTCTTCAACATATACGCTCGGGCGATAGCAACACTTCTCTGCGGCAATTCGCTAAACTAAGATGTATAGAAAATCCTAAAGTAGCTTCAAATCGGCTTCCATCTAATTTTGTATTTTTCTTTGATAGATGGCTCCCATTGACTCAAAGCAATAATTAAACGCTCATTGCAAAGTGGCCTCCGTGTATCGGAGCCTACTCTGTCGCGGAGGTCACTCGTACCGCGACTTTAACACGGTAGGATGTCAATGTGTGCGTTGTATATATATATATATATATATATATATATATATATATATATATATATATATATATAGGTATAAAGATGACATTTTATGGTGCTAAAGAGACCGTATCACCATGTGGTATTCTGCCTACAGCCTCATTAAGTAATGAAAAACAGAAAAAATGATAATAATAATACAAAGATAAAAAAAGTAAATGAAAAGTAATTAAATACAGCCTTACAATATAAGAATATATGCACGTAGAATTGTTAAGTTGGTAATCTCATAGTTATAGTTCCAATAACAACCGTTTTAACTTTCTTTCAAGTAAGGGAACCGAGCACACAGTATACCCCCTTGAAATTATATATTTATTCAGTGTAACAGCGGCGCTGTATGAAAAACTCCGTTTAAAAAACTCATGGCGATGCTTTGGAACGGTCAGTTATTGAGTGTGGCGTACAGGAATATTATGTTCCTGATATCTGAATCGATACCTATCAAACAAGTACACCGGTTGCTTATATTTCGCAATTCTCTTTATTGCGACAAATAGCGATAAGGTTCAAAATGAGTATCATTAATGTCGTATGACCTAGGAAACTCTGCACAACGACAATAGTCCTTTTTAATTCTTGTCTTGTTATAGTTCCTTAATTGCTAATTCTCGAAATTTACGAAAATGCGGTATCGGTTGTTGGTTGGGTGATCATTCGGACAACATTTGTCAGCGGCTCGGTGTGTTCCGGTATCCTAGGTCAATGTGCTTTCATGAGCTGTAGTGCTGAATTATTATACCAGGTGAAAAGTTGCGAGCTGTCGATTGCATTCTGGGCGATTGGCAATGGGGAAGGACTTCAACTGTATTCGGCGAATTGTTATAGTTCAGCCGAATTAAATTGAGCCTGATATTCTTTCTCTCGCTTTATTTATAAAGTTTCTAAAAGTAATATTAAATCCTACATTATATTTGTATTAGTGCATTAGATAATGTAAACTATAAATTTCCGTGACAGAGCTCATAACAACATAAAAAAAAGGAATGAAAAGCAGTTTTGAAAGTCAATAATCAAATAAAATAACAAACATAGATATAAAAAAAGCTAACAATAGTAAATAAACTACCTATTCTTCGGTAAATAGCATGTTATTGAAAAAATATTCATGTCAGGATATTGATTTGTCATTAATTCATAAAATTCCAGGCGACAGTAATAATTGTCGAGTAAAAGTTCTTGGGATGTGCTAATTTTGTACGATCGATATTTATTCTTATGTAAAAAGTTTAAAACTTTTGCACTATTATTAAATCCGCAAGCAATTTGTTTAGATGTCATACTAGGATTTTATACCGCTAACGCACAAACTTATTTCGATATCACCGACATTTTTCGCTAGCACATTTTTATTTTAGTTATTTATTAATGTAAATGTTGTTTCAAGTCATCGGACTGTATTCTGAATAGTAGTCGCGCTAAGAATTGATCTTTTGGGATACTTCAAATAAATCGTGTGTAACTTCTGCTGAATTGCCACCGTAAAATTGTTTCACAATAAAAAAGTTTTTCCTGGGGCGTATAATATTAATTTTTTTTTATAAAATTACTGACCGCAATTAAACCTTACTAACCGTTTTAAAATTTGAGGGCCGTACCCGTACCCTAATATCTAACAACGCCTTTCTAAGAAATAAGCGAAATGAATCGAACGCCGGCTGTGTTTACGCATGTTGAATTGATTTAAATTGAAAAGATCGATGTGGTGATAGCATTTTGTGGTTGTTAGACAAGGGTGGAGAACAGCGGTGAGATGCTTGCCGTTAGACAGCAACAGCATGCGGATTGGAGATGGTAAATGGAAACATATATCTGACACATAATCGCCCAGCAGAATAGCATGGGTATTTTTAGAGTTTGCTAACTGATAGAAATTATATTTTTCATCCTTTTTTATCATGCTGGGGCAACCGGTCGAAAGAGAGGTCTTGGTATGTATGAAGCGAATGCTGCTATTCGTAGTAGATGTGGCCTCTGCTGTATATCAGAAACTTGTTGTAGTTTACATACACTACCATTTTTGATTAATTCTCCATCATAGCGACAGACATTAATTAAGACCACCACTGTACATACATACCCATATATTTTCAATTTAAGACATGTTTTGTAATTTTTACATCAATCGATAAAGCATTAGAAAATGTTCCTAACTGTATTTTAATCTATTGCATACTGCCGTAATTGGAAGTTATCGTAAAAAGCACAGGCATAGTAACTGGGCTAATAACTATTTTAGAGTAATAAATATATCTAATTTTTATTCCCATCTCATCGCATGTCAGTCGTCTTTACTTTTGCGGTATAGTACTACACTGTAATAATAATGCTACCTGTGTATTGTTCCGATACATTCACTAGAACACGCGTTCAGTGTAACCGTAACATCGATCGGTCTTTACGTGCATTGAAATCAATAAAAAATGACGTTTAACAGAAATGTCAATTTCGAATTATTAAACATGTTCCGTGACGAAAACCTTTACGTTGCCACAGTCAGCCACAATACATGTTTGGTCTTAAACCTATGTTTAGCACATACATATGTTAACAGTATCCGTTACTCCTCGTTTATTATTGCATTATGTTGCTTGTGTTAGGTTATCGGTATAAAAATACTAATCAAGCCATTCGAGAAGCCCATTCCTGTCGTGTGACCCTAAACACGTGCTTACTGGCGAGTCGTTCCGCGCATTCGCCGACCTCTCCACCACAAACTAATTCTATCATTTTGTTTCACGCACTTGATTGTTTTTTTTTTATCAGTGCTTGCCGCTAGACTGATTCATTTATTTATGTTCCCACACAGCTGTGGGTATAATCTGTGTCACGCCAGCGCGTTGGTAAAACGTAAGTATTATAAATAAAAGTATATGTGTAAATTCTAAACCCTATACTTTAAGAATGATTTTATGCCATGAACATGCATCACAATTTGAAGCTTTTGTGCGCTAAATTAAATTAGGGAAAACCCAAACTTGTTTAATCATAAATATGTGATTCCTATTATGTTGTAATTCTGATAAAGGAGTTATTTTATCAATGTTCTTATATTTATATACTTATCAATATTTGATGTAATTATCTTTCATATAGGCTTGTTGTTAAAAAATTACTTTATTTGAAAAACGAAATTGGTGATACCTAATAACATTTTAATTGCTCAAGAAGAAACTTGTTCTTAACTATTAGATGTTACTATCCACATTATGATTTATAGTTATTCTAAATCACCTTGTTTTATAACATCAAATACAAGAAGAAATTAAAATTAGGATTCTCCTTAATGCAATGTCATCAAAGACATTATCAAAAAAAAAATGTTTCCAGTTATTGGTAAATTCATCTATTTAATCAAATTTAATCAATTGGTTAAAAAGAGAAATTGCAGTCTCACGATTTTCTTACCAAATTTGCCTTTAATTTTTTCTTGGGCGTGTAAAAATTTTAGCAATCAACAAAATTATGTATTTGAGAAAATTTAAATAGAAAATACTGATTATTATTAATATTTTATAACAGGATAGAATACATAGGGACTTATTTTTAAATCAATACCGATATAAGTCCTTGCGGTATTTATGATTTGAGACTTAAGCTGTAGTCCATTCACGTTAAGAATATAATAGACAGCACTGCAACGGACATCCGTATCACACTGCCAAAATTCAACCCGTTTAAATAATGGCGGGTAATTTGAAAGTAAAATGTTAGTTGTATAACCTTTGTTAATTTCTTTGAAATATTTTACCTAAATGTTTAAGAAAAATATACAGAAAACGTTTTCGTTTATTTCAATTTATTTAATTCAACTAACATAGCGGAACAATCTACAGTTTATTATGAATCAGGTATTCAATAACACTTCTTCATAAAATAAACTTATGTGAGACGCTTTAAATAATTCTTTCCTAGAGTAGCTACAATAATCTTGGCTATAGAGCAATGCACAAACGACTTCAAAAGTAATTTTGTTTTGGATGATGATCCGGTATTGGCAGTAATAATAAATTCTTCCATGATATCTTCTGCAATGTTTTCCGGCTCAAACATCTTATTTTCTTCGTCAATGTTATGCTCGTTGGTTATGGAACCCTTTGAGTTTGAATATTTAAATATCAATCAAATTGCTATACTTCAACTGAGCCATTAAAAAAATGTATCTTTTAAATTTAAATTTTTCTAATTGTTTAATAACAAAAGGGCAATCAAAAGTATGGAATCTAATTTAGAGTCATTTAAAACAGGTTTCAAAGCCAAATGAGAAGTTATTGAAAGGTGAAGCGCGTATTCGGTTGCCTACTTTACAGGCGAATTTTCAATTTGTTAAGAATAACTATTAAAATGGGCAAGCTTAGGAATAGGTGCTAAGTATAGCTTTAATTATAATGTAAACTTTATTTTCTATGTTAATTCAAGCTTACCTGGTATGTTTATATGTTTTTATTATATTTTGCTTGGAGAGATTTTTCATTCTTCGGGATGTCTATTTGGTAACTTTTGCCGTATTCCTCTCAAACTATAGTAAATAACGGTGTCTTAATGTAGGTTAGCGGTGTTAATTCAGATAGCGATAACAATCGAAGGCTGATTACTGGTAATTTTAGTTTAAATCCTCATTCTGCCTGTGGCCAAGAAAGACGACGGTTGATATTGAAATCCTATAACGATTTTTATTCCACAGTTTAAAAAATATCAAAGTTCCACAAAGTGTTTACCTAAAAAAGTATCGATATTACTCCTGAATAATTAAATCCTTAATATACCTGTAAAATTGTCAAGAATTTCCTATAAAATTTCCTATGAAGATTCCCGGTCAGTATACCATTCTATGCTATTGACCGTTTTGGGGGCCTGTCGAACCGAAAATCCAACCTGTATCCAGAGAATTGCATCTCCGTCCGGCTTGGAGTATCCCTGCTTCGAAGTCAAATTAGTATTCCAACAAGTATACCTCATATTAAAGTAGAAAATAATGAATTAATTTCATTTCAATATTAACCAGAAATAAGATTTTTATAATTTACGTTCACTATACGTTAATTTGGGATTAGATTTATATCAACCGTCATTAGTTTAGTTATTTTAGGAATTTTCAATATTTAAGGATTGTATTCAGAAATCACTGAGTTCGTCTGTGATCAAATAGTTATTCTTAACAAATATCAATAAACACATAGTTTTTGCTATTTACGGGTAGAATACGGTAGGCTCTGAATTTTAATTTATTTCTTTTTATTTTGACGTTTCCCTAACCTCATAGTCATTTAAAATGCCAGGAAAGTTCGAATACGTATTTTTGTATTAAATAAATTGTTTTATATAGTATTTACTGATTCCAACATACGTACCTGTGATTTAACTGATGATAAAACATAGCATTTTGGTAACTAAATAAAGATTTAAGCTTGTTTTGTTTTAAAACATTCTTTTATTTGTACGTTTAGTGTTTTTACAACGACACTTGATAATTACTATTTATTCAAATTTAATAATCCGAGAAAGAGCTTTGGGGGCGCGGCCGTTAGGTAAGAAAACTGCCTATTCGTTAGTAAGCATCCGGATTAGGAATTTGACAGACGATCTGGTGCTCTTTGAAGCGTCCCGTGCCACCTAGAAGGTAGGAAGTCACTTTTCACAGTATTCTTTTACTTATCAGAGAGGTCGCTGGGTGAATTGAAACCACTATATTATTTTAATTGTTTTTATATGAAAAAAAGACAAAGAAAAAAATGGTAACCGGACAAGCTAAATAATAATATAAATTGAAAACATAAATTTAGTAATAATAATAATTAATTGTACTGAACTAAAAAAAATAAATATTTTGAAATCGCGGGCATTTTGTTCTGAAACACAGAGCAATATATATTGTTCTATATTGTTATAAGGATATAAATATAAATAAATATAAATAAGGATAAATTGACTAAACATTACCCAGTTGGAATAACCTCATTTCTATTTTTTTTTGTATGAATAATACATATAATACGAAATAATCACTCCTTCAATTTTTAATGTGCGTGAGAAACGATCAATATAAAATAATTTTGCGGTAATGTTATTTTTTCTTATTAATAACCGCTGCAATTTAAGAATCAATTATTGATTATCTATCAAGAAAGTAATTTTGGAGGAAGCAGTTTGCTTCACTGTTTGATTGAAAACTTTCGTTAGTCAACAGGTATCTCTGAATTCTACTTTACTAAGGAGGCTTTTTTTATTATTTTCAGGTTAGTATGACACAAATTTGTGATGACGCGAAAATTTTACAAAGACTGCCTGCACATTCCAGTGATGTAACGAGCTGTGATTTTGCACCAAACTTCAATTTAATTACTGGATCCAGGTAATTGTTTACTAACGATCCGCCATCTTTGCTTGTTTTAGCAAATTTATTATAGTCTTTTATGCCTGTTAGATTTTTTTTATTCGCTATTGTACACACTGAGTATATAGGTACGGAAAAAATATTAATATAGCTTTTAAATTTTACGTATGTAGCACTTCAAATCAAGAGCGATGAATGAATATCTTTTGTTCCAACATTCAGTTCACAAATTATTTGGTGCTATGCGTTTTTTTTTTAACAAGTAACTGCGAGAACATAGAAAAGTTGTGCATATTTTTACTTGATATTTCATGTATATTTAGTATATTTTCACATAAACAATGGTTAAAAAAATATATTTGCAACGATTTGTTTTCCATAGATTTCGAGGTAGTGGTTTATCTCCATTCTTCCGATTTGATTAGCTTGATTTAAGTGTAACCCAATTTTTTTGCATCACATTCTTTCAGACGTATCTCTGATTATGTACTACTTTATTATAACAGTACTGAATAATTATTCAATTCACTTTTACTGCAGATAGTGATAGATTATTTGAACGTGCGTTCAGTAAAATGGAGCTTTGCGGCAAGATGTTTTTAACTTCAGTATTTTCAATGCCACAGTTTTAAGTGTTTATGTTGTTACACTATCTTAACCTGTGCTTTTATCACTTGTGTAATTTTTCTCTTTACTCCTCGTCTTTTCCTGATTTCCTCATTTCTTATCTTATTAATTATTAGTATTCTTTTTTATGTTCCTTAATATTTTATATTTCTAACTTCTTCACTATTTCATATTCTTTCTCATTTTGATAGTCTGTACGTTAGAATAGATCTGTTTGGTATTGTTTTGTTTTTGTCATTTTACTATTTTTTCTTACTAAACAATGTTCTATATAAAATCAAGTGTAGTTTGTTTGTATTAATAATGCCGGTGTTTAATCATTTCCCCAAGGATCCATCTTCAGAAATTACCGTTGCGAAAACCTAATGTGGCACTTCCTTCGTATTTATTCTTTTCTACACATAGATCTGTTTGTTCGTATACATCTGCTGTAAAGTAAAAATGCATTCCTATATAGATCTTCCTGCATGAAATCCGGTGAATTTCCGCTAGTACTGGGCTAGTTTTCTCTTAGCCATTCATCAACTACTCTTTCCGTTATTTCATAGCATATGTTAATAGCGGAGGTATTTCTATATTATTTCATCATCTCTCAATTTCTGTATTATATCGATGTAAAAAAAACTCCAAACTTCTCCTAGACGCCTCACCACAAACTGCATTGACTGGACGTACGTTTCGATAGCAAAGCTATCATCATCAGCAGAAACACTGAACGATGTAATTGTTGCAATTTTCCACTCATGTGATATCTTATTTAGTATATCATGTAACCGTTTTTTCCTCTCTTCTCCTAAATACTTGATCATTATGGATGCTATTCGGTTTATTCCTTGTGATTTTCCTGTTTGCAGTTTTCTTGCTGCTTCTTCTGATAGCTGTATCTGATTTGCATGTTTTACCATTTACTTTAAAATAATTCCAAAAGCCTTTCCAGCTCATATTTGCTACTTTCTGCTTTGTTGTCGTGTGCGTTCTGTAACCTGTTGCTTTCTATGCAGGCAAACTTAGGATAGAGATATAGTGTATTTCAAGATATAAGAATATCACTTTTCACATCTCTAATGGCTTTACTGCACTTCTTATTGCGGTAATTACCTTAGCCTGGGCCCCGTACAAAATAATAGTAAGACCTTTTAATGTAATAATTTTAAATCGTTTGTAATACACAATAAAATTGTTCTAGTTAAGCAGGTGTCATTGTTAATGATGAAATTTAATGTCATATTCATAGATTATTAAAGTTAAATAGTTGATTAACAAAGCGGTCAGCTCAATAATGGTTAGATTTTAGAAATTATACTTGATGGAAGGGTAGGTATATACTGAGGGTGTATATTTTTTATTATTTGTGTGGGGATCTCGAAAACCATAAAAGGTACGCATTGGGTTAATTGGAGAAAGATTTGCAAGTTTATACGCCTAATCCAGTTACGTTTTTGTCCATTTAAGGAAATGCATGGGTTACTACAATATTTGCAAAAAAAAAAAACAGAAACTGATTGTTAGTGCTATATGACTCTTTCATTTGAAAGATAGAAAAAAATATTGTTTTTAGGAAATTTAATGTCAAACAACGACGTCTTAAATTTTAATTTTGCTTAGCTTTTTTGAGTTAGGAAGCAGTTTAATTTTTTAAATGGAAACCATAGTTGGCTATGATGTATTTTGATATTGTGTTTAACAAAAATCATGTCTTGAATAATATTCAATAAAACACAAGAAACAATAAAAACCTTAAACGAATTAATTATTAACAACACGCAACACCCTAAATTCACATTAAGTACCTACTCGAAATGTCCATTATCGATGCACATACGATACTTTTTCGCCCAATTAACCAAAGTGCTTTTTGGAACAATGTAGCAATTAAAAATAGCGCATATGATTCCTAAAGCAAAGTAACAAAGGAGCCGTGAGAAAAATTGATACGGGTTCAACTGGAAAATACTATAACGCGAACAAATGAAGCAGCGAAATTTAGTGAAAGTAGTGTAACACCACAAAAAATGCTATTGAGCAGATGAACTACTGAAAATTGAAAAAAATGCAGTTAAATAGTAAACCTTAATTTAGATTTTGAGTGCGATTCAAAACAACATTTCGCGAAACACTCAAATCACAGACAACCGATTTATGAATACGGAATGGTTACGGTACAAGTTCTCATGAACATGACTCACAATTTTATTACGAATTAATTGGTTGATCTTTGCATGTGTTTATACGTCTACTCGGTGTATATTGTCACGTGATATGTTTTAGTTATTATTATTTTTTTTGTAAATAAGCTTTATAAGTTAGTGTATATTTATAATTCAAATCAGGCTTTACTATTATCTTATAGGGCCGCAATTCATAGTCAATACAGTCGCTGGATTCATATGCTAACAGGTAAACTGTACCCTTTAAATGAGGGGTCAGGCAATTATTGACATCAGTAATAAAATAACAGACGTTGAAAGTGATATTCTAATACTTGACATAATTCTGTTATAATAAATTTTGATTCGTAAATGGGCAATTGAATCGGTGAAATGGGGATAAAAATAAGTATTTTAGAGACTACTAAAATACATTAAAAAAAAAATAAATAAGATTCCCAACGATTCCAAAGATACACGAAAAAACTCAAAAGCTGATGTTTTTGACATAGAATGAATGTTAAACTTTGGAAATATGACAAAAATGTATTTTTATTATAAAACAACTTGGTTATAAGTCATTATAATCAGATTACAATACGATATTTCCTCTATATTTTTATATTTTTTAAGTAAGTTTTTATTCTATATTCTATAGCGTTTACATAATAACCAGTAATATGGTGCTAGATAAGAGTGGGATCTCACTGTTCTTTTAAACAGTAGTGTTTTACGGTACTCTCATTCTAAAGTACCTGCACACGTCCCCAATTTAACCAACTCTGATCTTCTGTACTTCCTGATACAAAGCACTTGCAAAGCCACATTGTATTTCTAAACTGAATGTTTTGCGAACCTAGCTTTATTAAAATGTTTTGCTCAAAATTATATCATGTGCGTTTACGTTTGACCATTTAACTCCGGGATATGCATCCTAACTTCTTACTTTAGGTTTATGTTCCTGTCAGGAACTTGTTTGCCAAAGTAATGGTGATGATCAGTGCGAGGACAATTGCGGGCGAACTGGCATGACATCATCCAAGGCAGAAGCGGACACTGGTAATGGGTCCGCATCGTGCCGACTAGACTTGGCCTGTGTCAATAGGACGTGAACATACGTGCAATTATTGCTGGATTGGTTTTTGTTGAGACATTGTTTTAATAATACAATGCTATATGGTATAATGCGGGGTTACTTGTTTATCGTGTTTTTGTAACAGTAACTTCATTATACCAATACAAGAAGTCTTCAGTAACAGAAACTTGTTTGCCTGAAACTGTCCTCGCTCTGGTGATGATATTTAATCCTTCGTGGCTCAATAGTTGGTCTGTGAGACGCCAGTGACCCATGGAGGGTTAAATTGAATTCAATTATTTGGGAAACATTTGGAACTGTAGCTTCTGGAGTTCTACATACGTAATATATACTTTTCTAGCGACAAAACCATAAAAGTATGGGAATGGATTCCCACAAAGGGCTACGTAGAGAGAGACTATTCGCCTTTGCGCGGTCACAAATACGGAGTACCTGCGTGAAAGTATCGCCCCAAGGGTCTATGCTGGCGACGGCTTCCGTGGACCGGCACAGCCGTCCTCTGGAATTTACACTCGGGCGCGAAAATCTACACGATGACTCAAGTAAACGGTGATGCCATAAGAGTTTGTAGGTAAAACGTCATGTAACACTGATATTGTAAGTGACGTATTTTCGTTTCTATGCTTTGATATGCAGATTCACGCCAGACAGCGGCGTCTTAGCAACGGGCGGTGATAATGGTGCCATCTCTTCTGGATTTAGGTGCACAGGAACGCCTAAGGTATTTGCTACATTCAATATTGTAGTTCACATTAATATGGTCTCCCATTTTTTTCTATTTTAGAATTTCATTTTAAGTTAAACTCATTTTGGGACTTATTCATACTTATTTGAAACAATTAACATTAATTTTTGCACGTTTCGTGAGGATTGAATGTAATGAAACATTACTAAAATCTAGCTAGCTATTTGAAGAGTGCTCCCACACTCATTATAATAATTATTAATACCATCGCTACGCTGAGAGACAGAAAAATGTTACTTCAACAGATTTTGCGGCTTTAAATTATCGTGCTTCGATACAGCCATTAAGATGCGTTCAAATCTGATGCATAAACATGTGTTGATTCAATCTAGAGATATTTAAAATTTGTTGAGACTTTACATATTTACTGTTTTGGTAGTACATTCATATTATTTATTCCGACCATTTATCGCAAATAAACTATATACAAAAATTTCTCTAGAACTTGACGTTTTTTGTTTAACTCAACGCATGTTTAGGTTTGCAGATCTGGACGCACCTTTAAGTGGTGAAATGAATGCAGTACAGCATGTTTTTAAATTAACACCTTCTTTTTATCAAGTTTAGATTTGGTAATAGTAAAAAAGAAAAACATTCTTAGATTCACCAAAAGTGTTTTAAATTTTTTAACAACATGTTTCGCTCACAATGCATTTCAAGTCTAAACGTTATGTAGAAATCTAAAAATTAAAAATAGACATTCAAAAAAAAAACACGCCAGAACAAAAGACTTGCTTAAATGCTTAAATATAATTGCGTTTATATGTGGTGTACACGTACTACTATGATTTATATAAGATGTAAAATTAGAGTCGCAATGATAATACCTTGTGTACTGTAATTTAATGTGACTAATATATATAAGTCGGATGTAGATACTATTGCAACTATTAATTTAACAAGTGAAGCAAAATATTTAGTAATCAGTAATGATTAGTAAATAAAAAATTAATAATATATTTATGTAGTTACACAAAACTTGTGTGTTGCTGCGATCGCGTCAAAAGACTATTGTCGTTCGACGGAAGAAATAATTAGGTACTGATTATATATAGACGATAGTGATATTTCTAAATATTTCGGTGTTATTGTCTCCTTACATTTTATAACTTGTATAAAGTTTGTAGTGTAAAACTTCTACCATCTTTATAAGTAGGGATGCGATTACAACGAGAATTATTTATGAGTGTTCTCTGTAATGCATTCTGTAAATTTAAGATATTTTTTAGCACACGTGTCGTTAAAATGTGTCTATATTGCAGCATAGTTATCTGAGACAAGAACGGTATTCGGAGAAATAAATTCGAATTATCTCGCTTACAATGAACCGATCGTCACCCGTAATTAGAAGAACACAAACCAAGAATTGCACATTTTCTTAATTGAATTTAATAATATTGTTTTCTAATAAGACCTATTAAATCCTTTTTTTGGGATTTCTATCATATTTATATATATGAATTTTTTATATGTAAATTGCAAAATTTCAAATTTTCTTTTTTGTATGATTGTTTATTTAGATATTAGATTTATTTGTAAATTGTTTTACTTCAGATGTATTTAAAGGTTTTCGATTGAGGTATACACAAGCCTAAACGTCACTCCCGATTTCCATTAACGCAGTCACGATGTACGCTGGAGATTTTAAACGTCTGGTCAATGCAGGACGTCGTGGATACAACGAAGGATGACCTTTGTGAACCGGTGGCCAGTCAAGATAACTCTCACAATTTAGGAGTTATGTGTGTGGATGCCTCGCCTGTAATAGTACACGAAGGTGAGGTAGTAATTGCATTCGATTCTAGGAAATGATGAGTGTTAATAGAAATTTCCTCGTGTTCTCGAGTTATAGCATAACCCTATACGCATGTTTATGAATGGTTTTCAAACACTTAATTATAATATATCTTGTATTGTTTTTGTTTAAAAGTAGCACATGATTTGTTTTGCTGTTTACTATTACTAACACAATTACTATGAGTTTTGAACAATTTTTTCAATTAGTAAATATATATATATATATATAGCAGTATTTGGTAGTTATAATATCTTTTATGTACGTAACAGCAGCATCACACATAATGTCAACTTTCTCGAGTGGATGCGGCCTGTATTCTACTTTTAAATAAATGAACATCGTTAATACTGTGTCGAGTAGTATTCAGTATTTTTAGAGTTTGGCCTAACGATTATACTTAATAGGAGAATTGCTCTTTAACAATCTAACATTAATAATAAGGTTCACACATTAATAAGTTTGCGATAATTCTGACCACAAATAATCATTTTTTGATCACGTTAAATGCTAAATATATGTTAATTAGATATTGAATTAATTTGAGATAAACTAGGTTACTCAGATATTTCAAGTTTCAATATTAATTATTTTGTGTATATGTGTTTTTATCAAACTTGTTTATTTTTAATATATTTTTTATCGTCAATGTATAGTTAATATGCGTAAGAACAATATTTTACTTCTTTGAGATACTCATAATAAAAATGCGATGTAAATTTGAGTGAAATTCTTTGTTATAGTAATACCTTTTATATTACCAAACAAAAATTGCAGATATAAACAAAATGTTGTTGTACAATTGTAAACAATTATCCTTCATTCTTGTAGAATAGGTATTAAATT
>RXPK01000974.1:0-54119 GCA_004143645.1 Protaetia brevitarsis | reverse complement strand
ATGAAAATTAAAAAAAATATATATGTATTGAAAACTGCTGTGGTTGCTAAACACCTCTTCTTTTAATTCTTATCATGAGCATAAAAATGTAAGAAAACCTGTACAGACTGGAGCAAGATCCGGTTACATTGTACAGGTGTCCCACCGAAGACTGGACCTTTTATTACAGCTATATTTTTGGTTTTAGGAAAATGTCTTTTGTATAAAAGTTTTTCAGAATTCAATGCTGCATAACCTAAAAATAGGAAAAGGCATACCTACTACATTATTTTAAATGGAACAGCCTATATATTATTCAATTTTTAAATTCTACGAAGACAAAGAACATCACTTTATATAAGGCACCATATCTCTAGTGTTAAGGTCGATTCACACTATCAGTCAAGTCCCGGTCAGGTCACGGTCAGATCAAATATTGTAACATTCATTTTATATTGTAAATTCACATTAGGGTGCACGGTCAAGTCACGGTCAAACAATATAAAATGCATGTCACAATATTTGATCTGACCGTGACCTGACCGATAGCGAAATTCGGCCTTTTAGTGAGAATATATTTTAGCTTCATACATTTATCGAGGAAGCGGCACCGAATTATAGGGTATTTCACATAGAGGCCGCGTTACAACGATGTAAATAATGGTCCGATTGTTTTTTTTTTTTTTTTGTAATTGGCATCTCGGAATCGTAGCCCATATGCCTCCGTAATTCGCGTAAAAATCAGCTGCGAAATACCAGTGAAACGTACAGGGACACACGTTTCACATCTCGGGGCCTATCGAGATGACTAACAGTAAGAACCACACAAAAAATTCGGCCAACGGATAATAGGTGGACCCACACAGGGAAACTAAGTAGGAGGTATTTGGCGGCCTGTTTCCAAATGCAACATTCATTTTGTACAAGAGTGGTCATTATGAGGTCATACACAGTTTTCTTGTTTAGAAAGCAGTAGTGGACTAATCTAAGTTACTAGGTAAATTGGTATGCCTTGAGAAACAATTGAAAGATAAATGTACTATCCAGCACATTTGTTGTAAAGCACAATTAATAATATGTGGTAAGGTCAGCACATTTCGTAGCCACATTGACATTTTGGTGAGGTATGTTATACCAAGTCTAAAAAAATGTGCCGGATAATTGCCATGTCCAAATTTTAAAAACGAGCTAATTTGTTTGTTCGATAGCGTCTAGAGATTTTAGTTTCTGAGCCAGTACCACGGGCCTTTTCATTAACTGACGGATGTATATAAGCGTACTGTTCACTTTTGATATTGTAAGCTCTTTGGCCAAGAATCTTCCCAAGCGCGATATCGTACTTTTCGTGTCCACTAACACTTGAGTTTTCTCTGAGTACTAAGGATGGGCTTGTATAGAATACCATCAGTGCAGCTTAGTTTGGCCAGGTCGTCGACTTCTCCATTATATTTGTACCTGAATGTGCTTTAAACCCAATAGAATCTGATCAAACACCTATTCTTTTTAACGCAACTATCAATGTAATGATATCTGCGACTATAAGGTTATCTGGCTTTAGTGTGCTACTGATGGATTGTAAAACACTGGCTGAATCTGATATGATTACGATGGCATTGGAAGTTTGTCTTAAGCACCATAGCGTAGCGCTTCCAAAATAGCAACCGCCTCTGCGGTATAAATAGATGCATCTTTATCTAGTCTGTATAGTTTCAATTGAACCATCAATTGATAGAATAACGGCGCATATCCGCAACCATTGCTAACTTTTGGAGCCAAGTCAGAAAATAAATATTAAAGTCCTGTTTGTGATCTGCCAGATTCCTGAACAATTTTGAGTATCATGATCATTGTGAACCAGTAGGTTCGATTGTCTTTGTTATACACAATTCCGTTGAACCGTACACTGAACACACGAAAATATGCCACAAATTACTAAAAGAAAAACATAATTCAATAAGTATTTATGAAAGTATGTGCGTGTTATTATATACTAAATATATAGGTCATCGTAGACAATAAAGAAAATTGTTGATAATAATGAATTTTTATACTTGCTTGTGAATATATAAACATAAATTAATTTGCTTTATAAAAATCGGTGTACATTCAAAGATGATTAAAGAAAAGTTTTTTGATCCAATAGAAGATAAGTTCATGTTATATATAAACTGGATTATCATATTCTACCGTGGTAGCATTGTATGGATTACTTCTGTTATTGCTTATTGAAATTTATATATTCCTTAATTAACTAATCAGTGTAGAAACTATATTATACCTATTCATTACTAAAGTTTGCCAAATAATATAAACAGATTTCGAAAATATGCAGTTAGTGTAAGAGGTCCAAGACTTTTACACTAAGACCACATTTTTATACTACTTGGCAAACTTTAGTAATAATGAATTCGCTTAATAATACAACCAACTTCAAAAAGGTGCCGCTACAGTACAATAAATAAATTTACTTATCAATACTATTTACTGATAAATTTTCATATTAGTATACATTATTTATTTACAAATCAAATTATTATGTTCATTCTGTCAGCATTCTTTATGTGATTCAGTTTTAATTCGTACAAGCTTGCCACAAGCTTTCCAATTCGCTGGGTAATAAGTTATCAAATCTTAAAGACTAAAGGCCGTCGGACACGATACCAAATTTTATATTAAATTTAGTGCATAATTAGTGATGAAATTTAGTTTAGTTGTTTTTATAATAAATTGTATGCTCATGTCACAGTTGCGTCGGACACGATATAAATTTAGTATGAAAAATTTTGTATTAAACGCATGCCGCAACCAAATATCAAAACGTCAGCTGTCAATCGTATCGGCAAGTGACGGTGAATGAGGTTAATTGTTTCCTTTAACAATTTTTATTCCATATTTATAGTATACAAAATGCCGTGGCAAAAATAACATACTTATTTATTCAATTGCGTCGGTAATAACAATAGTGATGATGAAGTGCACATTATCGAGAAGAAAATATGCAGCACAGCAAAAGAGAAACGAAGAAGCGGTGATTTCACCGCGTATAAACACTCATATTTTCATACTCGTCAATTAACAATTCGCATTGTTCTCTCGACACGACATTGTTATGATGTAACCAAATTGTCGAAACTCAAACCACACTCAAACTGTCCTCAAACTCATAGGTTATGTTATGTTCGTTATGTCACGTTATGTTTAAAATGCACTATCAACTTAAATGCATTTTGCGCGCGCAGTTTGAGAATACATATTATGCATTTTTTAGAACAGGTTTTAAAAAATTTAGTTCCAAATTATTTCATACTAAATTTAAGACAAAAATCCTGTCTGACACCATACTAAATTTAGTATTAAATTTTTTGTACAAAATTGTGTACATAATTTAGCATCGTGTCCGACGGCCTTAAGTCTATCCGCACCAAAAAAAAAAAATGTAAAATTACCCCAAAAATAGGTAGCAACTGGGCTACCTCCTATTTTTGGGGTAATTTTACCACATTTAAAAATAGGAGGTAGCCCAGTTGCCACCTATTTTTGGAGTAATTTAACCACAATTTTTTTTAGAGTGTGTAATAACAACGGTGTTATTACTGATAGACATGGTACTTTAATGATGTTAATTTATACGTTGCCCTTTGAGGGCACCCATGATTGTTTTCTGATGGCTCCATTTGGCTCATTTTGCACAGGTACTTATACTTACATCTCTATGAAATGTTAACACAAGAACTGCAGTCCAAAGCTTAAGGACAGCCCAGAATTTACGCAGATTGGGTAGCAGTCAACGGTGATCGCTCTAGGTGCATGTTAACCGATTATTTTTGGCACGAAATTAAAGAAATTAATGTTGAGGACGTGTGGTTCCAACAATACGGTGCAACTTGCCACACATCGCTTGCAGGGTTAGATGTTTTGCCTGAAAACTTTAGTGGACGCATTATTTCACGTAAGGGTGATGTCAACTGACCACCATAATTGATAAATAATACCAGATATACGATTAATAATAATTAAAAATAAAATAATTTTACATTTTGTGTTTCTTTTTAAATAAAACTTACACTGAGAAAAATACTGGACGTAATATTAATTAATAATGTACATTCATTGAACGAAATGTGTCATTGTTACGATAAAATATTATTTTTAATATCTTTGATTGAAGTAATAACAAAATTCGCTGGTGAAATAAATTAGTTTCCATTATTATAACAAATCATTGTATATTTTAGTCCATGGATAATATTTGTTATGGTAGCTCTATTTTCATACGTTCAATAAATAATTTTGTTAATAACATGAATATGAACCAATATTATATTGTTATTCTTACGTACAATTTTCATAAAATCATTCAAGTATTACATAATACCTTCTTCGTTAGTTCAATGATTTGTAGTTTATTGCAAGGACGAACAAATAACATACCTTAATGAAGTCGTATTAACTAAATTAAAAAGAAAGTTTTGTTAAAAAGATGTATTACCTTATTTTACTAAATTTACTATAAATTCTAGAAAACAAAGAATTGAATGACAGATTTACATTTAATAAAAACTAGCTATTTACATATGTCACGTGTTCTTTCTCTATTTATCCAGTAGATTTTCAATGGATTGAACTGGAAATTTAGATTATTAATAATGTAAAATATCTGAATAAGATTACATCTCATTTAAAAAAAAAACTTTCCACCATCAAAAGAAACTACGATTAGTACCATTAGTAAATGTAAATTTATTTAATGATCAAGGTATTCAGAAATTTACACATTTACTCGTATACAAATAATCTACAATTAACACAGCTCCGGGCGTATTTTAAATAAATAAAGTATCTAATAAGAAAACTGGCACAACGGTGATCAATGACTATAACGTCTAAACAGTTATATGTGAAAACACAGCTTTAAGGCACACAGATGTTCGTATATATAGTTACTAGCATGGAACGTCTATGAGCGCGTATACTATACCACATCACTGCTGTTGTAATTCCATAAGTTGCTGCTATTAAAATAACAGTGCGTCAATGTTTTCAT
The DNA here is from genome assembly GCA_004143645.1 of Protaetia brevitarsis. Taxonomy (NCBI): domain Eukaryota; kingdom Metazoa; phylum Arthropoda; class Insecta; order Coleoptera; family Scarabaeidae; genus Protaetia; species Protaetia brevitarsis. The sequence continues at coordinate 49,096 of RXPK01000974.1, read as the reverse complement.
TAAAAGTGCGTTAAATTCGTTAAAATGTTTTAGCGATGTGCTGGACGCTCTTTATTAATTATTGTTTATTTGGTTTTTGACGTAGATAAGAGCTAATTTTAGCCTGGGGAGATTTGTGATTCTTGTAATAGTCTTACACATCAGTTTGTGCAAAAGATTACGGATGTCATTGTTTGTATCTTTTTATCTTAATAATGTTATAATTTTGCTACAGATAGGTAGATATCAAAAAAAAATCGTTTATTTCCAAGAAATATATATGAATCAATCATGCTTGAATTTTTAGTCCGACTTTAATAAATTCTTTGGCCTATAATGCCTACTGAGAAAATGTATATTTATCCCCAAATCGCATAAAATGGAGCTAAGAAAGTATTTTATTTTTCTAAGTAGAAATAGGGATATTTTGAGCGCTTTAGACTAAGCATCAGTAATATCAATCTTAAGTATAAGTATTTCATTTAAATAAATTTTCTTTAAGTGAAATATTTTTTTTAACAATATCTATTTGCTTTTGCAGGAAAGAATATTTTTTTTCTCATTATAGTTTCATACAATTTTAAAGCATTTATTTATTATTTACTTCACCGAGAGAAAAAAAAAATGTTGTATTAACTAATAAAATGGTGTATTGAACACTTTTTTCTTTTTCAATATGAGCAATGATATGTTAGTGTTAATGCAATACGTAAAAAAATGTTAAATCGTGTTAGTTAACTGAATAATAATAAATGTTATAAGAAACAGACTACGCGTGATTCTTTAAACATGTACTTAATTTTCCATTAACAATTTCTACCTGCTAATTGAATAATACAACAACATTATCCCAACACAGTTACTTGTTGTAGACACACGAAGTAATAATTGTCTCTATAATTTTATAATATTGGTTTAGTACTATAAAATGTTAATTCAAAACATATATTGTTTCATTTAACGTACCTGTAGTATTCATCGAATGACTATTTGCATGTAATTCAACACCTTTAGGTGGTTATACGAAAAAGATTTTCTTGTTAGTGGAACCATTTTCGATTTTGCTTCGTTCATGTTACTGATCGGGCGAGTTTTTAATTTCATCGATGGATGCATCGATTACTGTATCATTAATGTATTAAACAGAGATATACTGTAATCGATGGATCTATCGATGAAATTAAAAATCTGGCTGCACATTCAGCAATTAGTCCATTGACAGCAACGCATAGCTATATATTGCCTAATTAGAGACTATAGTAGGTAATGGAAGAAAGACATTTACGGCATTATATACTACACTTATATTAGCTTAATAAGATAACTAAAAAAATATTAAGGTTTTATTCATACATTTGAAAGGAAAGTACAATTTAACGTTTCATAATAAATCATTAATAACAACATTTAACCAAAATTCGTTATCAGCATTTACCGATTTCGTAATACTACCCACCAAATAATCATTATTTTCAACGGAATTGGTTTTTATCATATTAATCGATTTACTTAAACAATTAGAGGCAAAATGATTTTTACGATTACATTTATCACATATTTTACGATAAGCTGGACAACTGTTTTGCGCATGCGTAAAATTACAACGTGTACACCGACCTGTTCTAGAATTGTTCGAATCCGTTACAAACGATCTTGTTTGAATTTGGCGGACACCTCTTTCCAATGATCTTCCATCCTTGTGCGGCCCTTGGGTGAATCGTGTCTTCTGTCTTGCTCCTGCATCCGACTGTCGATCGATGCGTTTTCCAGCGTAATTTCAATATTATTTAAAATTTCTCGAACTTCTTTCCTATACAGTGTAACAGCGTCGCTGCTTGTATTTCGGCTGTTTTCTCACTGCAACCACTCGCGGTAGAATATAATTCCCAATCTTCTTTGAATTGCCTCCATTTTTTTGCTAGGTCGCCGTCTATTTTCATCTTCTCGGGTTGAGATACATTCTCCATTTTGTTTTGTTCCTTTCGGACACTTTTTTTTATAATTTATTGCACTTTTTCTTCCTTTCAGTGATTTTTTAATTTTTTTTTATTCTGACTGCGCCATGTTATATATATATATATATATACCCGGCGATGGGTTTTGATTATCTTTATTATTCAATATTAATGATACAGAAGTTTACAAACATAGGTCTTATTGCTACGGAGGTTGGATACTGACTGACTATACGCATGTGCGATCACCTATATGTAATAGTATTAAATATTACATTTCATTGAGTTAACACCGATAGTAAATATCTAAAGAACACCTTTTTCAAATGTCAAATCGACAATTTGTGGGATTAAAACCAACAAGATAAAATATTGGTTACGCCTGAACACTATAATCTTGTTAAATTAACTCTAAAGTGTGCAACAATATAAATATGTTGTTTCAAATAGGGGCATATGATTCACTTAAATGCAACATGGTTAAATCAATGCTCAAATTCGTGACACTACGAAAAATGTTGAACTAACTATTTCATTTCTCTCAGTGTTTAATTTCGCTAATGTATTTCTGTCCTGATCATTTGTTAAATATAACCATCAACCTATTTCTGTTCTTCTCCTTCTTCTTTAAGTTAAGGCGGGCACCTATAGCCCGGACATTGAGTTAGGTGCTCATTGTATCGTCCCTACTAAATCTCTTACTTCCACTCGAACAGCTTGGTGTTCTCTATAAAGCCCAGTATCTTGCCCAGTGGAAACTTGAGAACCCTCGAGGGCTTCAAAAGAAATATTCCCGAAATATTTCTGCTTGAGTACCATCAATTTCTCACATGTGCAGATTACATGAAAACTCGTTTCCTCCTGTAGTTCGCATCTTCTGCACCACAGTTCGCTTACTCGACCTGTGTTGTATAGATGCTTTTTCAGGGGATAGAGTCCAGTTACCAGTCCTGTAATGGTTTTAGCTTCTTTCTTGGTGCGTCTAAGTAGGTAGTCAGAGAATTTAGCATCCCCATCCCCTATTAGCGCTTTAGTATGGAGTTGACCTTCAGTCGACCTCCATTTCTTTGTACTTTCTTTATCTAACTAGGGCTCACAGTGGTCTCCAAAGAAGCGGTCCCTGTCCTGTTGATTGCACCAGTGATTCCCAGCAATGCCTGTCCTCTGGATAGAGGTTAGCCGCTTCACTGCTGAGGACATTTCTGTCCTTCTCCACTAGACTACTGCCCCGTATGTTATCGCTGGTCTTATCACGGCAGCATATAGCCAATAGATCACTCTTGGCTTTAGTCCCCAGATTTTACCGGCAAATATACTTTCCTTCCTTGATTAATTGTAATTCTTGCCCAAACAGTCTAATACCGAGTAGGTCATTGAGTTGGTGAAAGCAACCAACTTTGTTTTTTGTGGATTAACTGAGAGTCCTTGTAAAAGGCACTATTCCTCCACCATTCGTAGTGCATTACGCATGATGCCTGCCCCCACGCCCGGGAACTTCCCTTTAGCTGCAATGACAATATCGTCAGAATACCTCTGCGTCCATATTCCTTTGTCGTTTAATGACCTGATGAGATCATCCACGACCAAGCTCTACAGCAGTGGTGACAGTATTCCACCTTGAGGGCATCCTATAGTGGTCCTCATTGCGATACTTTTATCTAGCATCTGGGCATACTCCACGCTGCTTCTTAGCATGCAGTCAACCCATCTGCTGGTCGTGTGGCTAATGTTCCGTTCCATTAGAGATCGGTTGATCGAGGGCGTTGATGTGTTATCAAGAGAGAAATACTGCAAGGGCAACTTCCTTTTGATGTAAGCTCCTTTCGAGTCCTCCCACCAAACTATGTAGGCAGCCTCTCTTGATTTGACCGTCAGATATGTCCCAGCTGATCCACAAATACTCGAAAATTAACTAAATCAAAACAACATAACAACAACACAATCAAATAAACATCATTAAACTGATGAGCTCCCGAAATATGTTCATGAAGTTTTTTGGAAAATATTCAAAGGAGTTGCTTTTTTAATTGCATACAGTATACGGTGCTTTCAAATAGTTGCCCGATTAGAGTGGACCATTCTTTTTTTTTTAATCGTTGGTCACACTGCATGCACGCACTAATCACTTCGACAGATTGTGTGTTACCAAAATGTGTGCAAAAGATATTTCATTCAATATCGAATGTTTTCTACGTAATCTGCGGTTCGTTTTTTAGGTGCACCACCGCCAAGTTTATGAGTTACTGCCCCAGTTGCATGAAACTTGTCAATACAAGCATGAACATGATTTAAAATCTGTACGTAAATTACTGCTATATTAGGAAACTGTTGCCGGAAATCCTGCATGCACTCTGATTAATAGAATAAACCCATTTTAAGTTATCTAATTTTCGACTCAGTTCTAAAGTAACTTTAATATACTTATAAATAAATAATTTTTGTGTCATAATTCTAACATGTTGTAATAAAATAATACGATCAAATGTAACCATTTCTAATTTTGGTGGGTCACTGAAAACTATCACAATTTGAAGTACAATTTAGAAGTCGCCAAGTGTCGCCAAACTTACTAAAGAATTCGCTCAAAAGCGTACTCTAATCATGAAAGTAGGTATTGAAAGCACGGTATACAGTTAACACACAAATACAAGGTCTGAAACAGAAAGACTTTTAATTCACAATTAAAAATTAAGGACTGAAGCAACAATACAAAGCATGTATTATAAAAACGTATATAATTATCATTTAGATTTTTTATTTATACAGGGTGTATCAGATATAGAGGTGAATATAATAATATGTAGCACCTGTAATCATATACAATCAAAAAGTTTTAATGCACAGGGGGTCTATCTGTAAGCATTAACGAGATAAAAAATATTTTATCAATGCGTGGGCTAGAGCCGCACTGTGCCCACCTAAATGCTGTCGCGGGTGTACCCCACATACCATATCATTCAGCCATTACCGCTGTTAGTTTTTTGTGGATCGCCGCTTGGAGTGCAAGCCACTTCGAACATTTTATTTAAATTCTTCCCGTCTCGAAAAAAAACCATCCTCTCTTCAGGACCATCATAATTTCATATAAAGAAAATCGAAGCTTGATGCATCGGCAAAAGCGCGGGAATATGTAGATTTATTTTCGCGCGACATCATAGTAAAAAGGTGTGTTTGCAAATTTTCTGTATCTACATTTATTTCTGTGTAATTCGATTCAATTCATTTTACGTTGTTTGATTAAATAAATCCAAGAAATAACTCAGATTCATATGGTACCGTTCATTAACAACTAACTCTCGATTCGACAAAGCAAAGAAAATATTACGTTTTTTGTAACTACTGAAGTCGCATATCCGGTGAAACTCGAACGTCTTATCAGAATATTAAAAATAATACTTTGTAGACTTACGTAGAATGCTCTTAACAAAAAAGGAATGTTTATTTTATAAAAAGAAATTTAAAATACCTCAGTTTTGCTATTTTTACAAGGGCCTTTATTTATTCAGAATGACGTTAAATGAACTTACGGTATACCATTAAGAATAATACTAAATGAGTGCAATGTATTTATACATAGTACCACGTTTAGCAGGTACTTAACATGACGTTTCCTTGCATCAGGCCCGGACTAAAGAATTTTTGGCTCTAAATTTTACTTTTTTTTTTATTCTTTAATGATGAAATCCGGTTTCGGCGGGTTTGTGCTTTATATGTCGTGTGGTTAACACTCATGCAAAATTTACTTTTTTATTTGATACACCCTGTATACTCTAAGAGCCGTTTTACACGTACGAGAATTTTTACATAAATCATAACAAAAATTATCCCGAAAATTTTGGTGAGAATTTTCCTAGTAAATTTTGTCGCGACACTTTCAGATCGTTTTACACAGGAATAAGGTTACTTCCATATGCACTTCTGTGTTTTAACCTAAATCTAAACAATTATGATCCATATTTTGCTGGTTTATATTATTATATATATTTATACAATTTAATTTAACAAATGCGCCTGCTTATAACAACAAATATCGTGAAAATTCCGATTAAAATTTATTCCTGTGTAAAATGACCTGAAGAAGTGTCGCGACAAAAATTTCTTAGGAAAGTTCTCACCAAAATTTTCGGGATAATTTTTGTTGTGATTTATGCAAAAATTCTCATACGTGTAAAACGGCTTTAATCATACATTAGATAAGATATGCACCGGAATAAATAAATGATTCAAAATAGAGTTTTAGAAATATTGCTTAAAAGCATATTCATTTACGATTTCCACTGGGATTTACTAGTAGTACATTCATCCATAAAAAATATAATCCCCCTGAAAACAGATAAAAACAAATCAAAATATGAAAAAGATAGGTGTTTATTATTTCAGACCACAGAGATATTCATTGCATCAGAAGAAATAAATACATAAATATGGAATTCCTATATTGAAATGTACGCTATACTATTATTTATTATACAAACACAGACGTTACAGTTATTTGCCCTATTATCTCGTGCACATAAAGACTCGTGCTTACTGATAATGGAATTTGTTGAACCTTTCTTATCTGTAGTATGGAAGTAATCGTTGTACGGTTTCTTATTCACTCGCACTACAGCTTATTTGACTGATTGTGAGTCAAAATCGTAGGTAAATAAATACATTCGGGTCGATGGAATTTACTTAATTATGGATAAAATCTTATCTCCATTCTATTATCTATATCTATCTGAAGAAATTTAGGTACGTCGTTCATAGGGATCCACACTTTCTTATACCTAATACTATACAATAGGCATACAGCGTGTGTCACAATGAACTTCCATAAAAGTTTATGGGGAATGCAATAAATACGAGATTTTAATTGGTAGGTCACTTTAGCTTAAATTTTTTCGACATACGATAAGGTTCCCTTTTACCGGATGTAGTTACCAACTTTGTTATTTCAAATGGATTCTACTCTCAATTTTAGGTCAAGTTTATATAACATACTATGCCATTAATCTTTATGCTTTACAAGATATTCGCTTTTTTAAAATAATTTAATATATATAATATACAGGGTGATTCTCAATATATGCGACAAACTTTAAGCGCTGATTTCTGGGGTCATTTTGATCATAAAAGTTCATAAGAACATATGTCCAAAATCGCTTAGTTCTAAAGTTGTACAATGTTTAATAGTAAGTTAACATGATTAGTGTTTTTATTATAAATTAACAAAATGATTAGTAAAACAAAATTAACTTATACTAACTGTTGAAAATGACCGCCCCCAACTGCAATACAAGCTTCTATCCTCCGTCGTATTGACTAGCGAGTCCGTTCTAATTTCTCAGTTCATCGACATTTTCAATGGGAGTCGTATAAACTAATGATTTAAGATGACCCCAGAGAAAAAAGTCCAAAGAATTTAAGTCTCGAGACCGAGAAGACCACGGTTGTTGACCTCCCCCTCCTATCCACCGATCTGGATACGTATTGTCCAAAAACTCGCGAGCAACTAAACTAAAATATGCTGGAGCACCGTCATGCATAAAATACATTTGTAATCTTAATTGCAACGGAACTTCTTCCAGCAGTAGGGGTAGCTCCTCTTTAAGAAAATTGCAGTATACCTCGCCATTTAACTGTATCAGTAAAAAATGTGAACCTATCAAGTGATCTCCAACAATTCCGGCCCACACATTGACAGAGAATTGATGTTGATGACGGGCATTCACTAGGTCGTGCGGATTTTCTTCGACCCATATGTGATTATTATGAAAATTAATAATCGCGTTTCTAGAGAAAATAGCCTCGTCGGTGAAGAATATTTGAGCCAAATAGTCAGGATTTTGTGCGATTTTGTGTTGCATCCATTGACAAAAAGTCACTTTTTGCGGAAAATCTGCCGGCAAAAGTGCCTGCACCCGTTGAATGTGATATGGATACAACAGTTGATATTTCAATATTCTCCAAACTGTGGCCTGACTAATGTTTAAAGCAAACGCAATTTTTCTGGTGCTTGTAATAGGATGTTCCTCAATTTCATTTAGTACCATTTCTTCAACTTGTGGAGTTCTCACTGTAGATGGGTGCCCGTTATCAATCGTCCGTTTTTTTAAAATTTCCCGTTTCACTAAGACGTTGGGAAGACGGCAAATATTGAATGATGCGGGATGATACGGTTCGGGTATCGTTCTGCATAAAGACGTCTAGCAGCACGCGAATTTCCATTGGCAAGACCGTAAACGAAATGCATATCACACATCTCAGCATTCGTGTAATTCATTTTAGAAAACAGAAACTGGCAATAAACTGAATGAATACTCTGACAACTATTGACAAATATTGAAATGACAAATAAACAATTCCCTCTCAACACAATAGTTTTTGAAGAACCAACTATGATATTATATCGTGTTAGTCATACTTCATAATTTATTATTAAAACATTCAATAACTTTAAAACCAAACCGTTTTGGACATATACTCATATGAACTTTTATGATCAATATGACCTCAGGAATCAGCTCTTAAAGTTTGTCGCATATATTGAGAATCACCCTGTATAATATTTTTTTTAAATCTTTAAAACCTCGATTTTGAAACTTCTGAGTTAAGCTTGATTAGCTGCGATTTATTTAAAAAAAATATTTCATCTAACTATTCTACATCATCGAATTGTATACAATCTCTGTTTATCTATTATTTAAGCTTGCTAATCGATAATTCCCTAATCGTAGATCAAATAAATTACAGAAGCACTGGATTTATCAATAAAAAACAGTACTGAAAACTTTGTGTGTTTTTTTATAAAACGAAATATAATCATCAGTGATTATTCTGTGTGAATATATGTTAAATGGGTTTGTTTGTAGAGTTCTTAAGTTATTTTATTCGTTGTATATAGAGAGAAAAAGGCTTCTTTGATATTAATAAATATGCATTACCCTCCAATAAATAACTCTTTAGTTATTAAATTAGTTGGGAAAAGTAATGTTTATTAAGTAAACATCAACAAAAAATTGATATGGATGAAACAGTCGTTCTATTTTTTTGTTTTTATGTTGTAATTGTACTTTGTTTACGCCATACTAGTTTTACTTCGTCATGGTTAGTATACATTATGAGTAACGTTATTATTAATTCGTTTAAACTATTTTATAAAGTGATTCTTAAAGTTTACTTTACTTATCATATTTAGGTTAAATTCACACGGAGAGAAATCCACATATCTAGTAAATATTTACACCTCACTGTTGGACGAAAATTGTATTAGCAATTTTTACTACTGTGCAAAATGTTTAAACAACGTCGCTGCAGTTTTGCATACCACAGTTACAATAAAATTCTTGGAAAATATTGTAGCACAATCTTCTAGAAAATATTGTGAAATGTTTTACCAAATGGCGTTAGTGCTATAAAACGAATGAACCTATTCAGTTTAGTTAAGAGTTCTTATAGTTCGTGCAACTCAAGACATACAATATTTTACAAACAGTAAATATAATAACTTGCATATGATGGAGTGGGAAAAAGTTATAAGCGGGAATTTTTATACTAGGAAACTTTGTAGTACTCGAACATTAGTTCACGGATCGAATTAATAATTAATTAATTTTAATTGCAATACTTTGATTTCCGCTAATGTTATGAAAGGACGTCGGTCTGCCAATATCTTGGACCTGCCTCTAAATTTACGAACTGCTGTTTCTGAAACAAAACAGCTAATATTAAGACGTGCATCAGCCTGTCGACATGGCAGTAATAAGTATACCCCCCAACTGTCAACGTCTTACATTAACAACATTTTTAATCAAATTGAACAAAATAACAAGGTTAAAATAAATGAAAAAAAAATGTTGATAATATTTTATTAGTTCAACAGTTGTTTGTTTGTTAGGGGTATTACCAACAATATATTTTGTTTGAGCCAACTAAAAATATTTTGTTATTTTAGCTACATCGAAAATTGTTAGAATTTGAACACTTTTTAGTTTACTTTAATATAATCTTTATTGATGTCAGTATATTAGAGTTCTAGTTTGTTGCACAAAATTTAGTTAATCTCACAAGAATACCGTATAGTGAAGGCAACCATATCGTTTTATTAATTTAACAAAGCCAATGGGTTCACGTGTATAACAGTTTTCTTTCACATAGTAGCAAATACGTTAAATACAGGTAGGTATGTATTTCAGAAATCGCAGTGAAGATGGCGTTCATTTCATTTCACACCAGTAAATGACACATAAGCGTCATAAAGCACAACAGTCAGAGTTAATAAAATATTAATCTAGTGCATTTACCTGTCAAACATTCAATAGGAGATGCGACCATTAAAGCAGCGATTCTTGGTGTGCAATGGCAGTGATGTCAGTAAAACTGCTATTTTTTGAGGGTGTTAAATATATCCCGCGTTACAGATATTTTACACTTTATGTTGTGAATAAGATGATAAATGTACAATACCAAGATACTTGAACATTTCCCATTGTAAAGCGAATCAAAAGATGCCCGATAGGTTGCTGTAACAATAAAATATTATTAACTGTAAAGCAATTCTGTTTTGGCTTAACATAATTTCTTGTTTAACACAGCAAAATATTTCAATTACTTAAAAATGTGTATTTAACCTAGCAACTTCTGCTTTTTATTTTAATGAATTCTTTTGGTTAATTTAACATGAAATACTTGTTTATTTTACCCGAACACTTATTGCCCTGCCCTAACAATATTGAATGTTTAAAATAAAATTATCTTGATTGTTAAAACAATGCTAAAAATCAAATGTACACAATTATTTTAACATTCGCATTTTGTTACTTTAACAATGATTTTTGTTTGACTGTATTTAACCCAAATTTCGTAGTTAAATGCCGCGTTTTTTGTTGGATTAACACATGTCCTTCTTTACGTGTAGGTTATGTTAACAAATTATGCAACAAAACTACACATTATGTTCCAAAAAAGCACAATTTTGCAGCGTAATAATTATTCACAAACTATGTATATTCATTATAGCAACAGCGTAGTTAATCTGTAGGCAAAATCTTAATGTCAGTTCACTATACAGATTTGTAATAGTAGCAAAAATACCGTAAATAATAATAATACTAATAATAATAAGATTTATTGCCCAACAGATGATAAGTACATCCAATTACAGGACAAAAAATTAATTACATAACTTGCAATATATACTAATCAAAAACAAAATACAAAAAAAAATTAAAAAAATTGGTTACAATCCAACTAACTCTAATTAACATTTAAACTTAACCTACAGAACAAGGACTTAGTAACAGACCGAGACCAAGGGAAGTACCATATTAGACTATCATATTGCATTCACAGATTGTTTATACATTTAATGATCAACAACAAACTAGATGAATGTATATCTACCACTGAACTCAAATTATTATTGAAGTAGTTACAGATTCTGTACAGTGGCGCATGTGACATTACATTAGTGCGTGCAAGAGGGCAATAAAAAGTAAAGGCCTGTCGTGCAGAATACTGGGGAACTGCAAAATTCAGAGAATTAGTGAGAAAAATCAATCGCTCTTGTTATTAACTAAATTAAAGAGAAACTTAATATCAGTTTGAGTGCGACGTTGTTCTAGAGACTGAAAACCGAAGATATTTAACAGAGTACTGTGATTGAAGCCTCTTTCGGGATATATTCCGTGCTGCTTTAGGTAAAGATATTTCAGAAAACGTCTCTGGACTTGCTCAAGTGATTGCGAATATGTTTTATAAAACGGAGACCAAATTACGGAAGCATATTCTAGTTTAGAGCGTACGTAGCAGTAAGTATAAATTGATTACAGAGTGTAATAGTGAAAGGTGTTTAGTATTGCGAATGATAAAGCCTAATGATTGTAAAGATGAAGCAACGGTTATGTCTAATTGGTCTCTGAAAGTAAGACTACTATCAAATAGTAACACCCAGATCCATTATAGTGTCACAGCGGTTTAAGGTAGTATTATTAATTCGATAATTGAAGTTGATTATGGTAGATTTACGCGAGAAAGAAACAATGTTACATTTTGAAATGTTTAGATTTAAGTCGTTGTCTAGGCACCATAAGAAAAGTACATTTAACTGGCACTGAAGGCGTTCACAGTCATCAATGGCAGTTAATTTTAGCAAATAATTTTAAGTCGTCTGCAAACAGTAGTCTGCCACAGTCTAATGTCACAGGGAGATCATTGATAAAATCAAGAACAGCAAAGGGCCCAAGTTGCTGCTTGAGGAACGCCAGAAAGAGGTGTAAAGTAATTTAAACGATGACCTTTGTAACTAACATACTGCTTCTATTAGATAAATATGATCTAAACAGTAAATTGCAATGAAGGCGAAAATCCAACAGCATCGAGTTTCATCAGAAGCCTAGAATGATTCAAACGATCAAAGGCTTTGGAAAAATCTGTATATACCACATCCGCCTGCCCACCAGCATCCAAAGATTCAGACAAAAACTGCGTCACAACAGCGAGATTAGTTACCGTAGAACGTCTATCCACAAAACCATATATAAATGTAAATATTTTGTTGACGATTAGTTGCAACTATTACCACTGGCTTTAACGTACTATTTGCAACAGTGATCTGATTTTTGGTACTGATAAATATCATTCTGCAAGAATTTCGTTATTGATATTACAAACACATTGGAAGTATGAGAGATTTATTTCTTCAATTTATAACACTTCTTGCGCCATGTATATTTTGTGGATTCTTGTGCAAAAATACCTATTAGCAAGGATATTTTTAGTTTAGGAAACGCATAGGCGTTCCACGCATGCGAAAGTATACAATTAACAGAAAGGAAATGAGTCAGATATTTCATACCTTAGTCACTTGAGCGCTAAATAATAATTTTGCTATGTGTACATAAATCGTAAATTACTTATAGACAGTTTTCAATTTCGAGTATCAAGCGCTTTTTTTTTAACTCTAATATGTCGATTTTGCAAATTTCAATGTTTCAGATTGTCTATTAATTAACATTTGAATTATGTACAGCTCCCCCTACATTACTTTTTAGCACTTGAACGGATGACTCGACGCTTTGATGGTGCTAAATATTAATATCGGCAACTTGACATCCGATCAAATAAAACAAAAAAAGAAATTGACCTTCATCAAGGGCAATGCCTGTAATCGAGATCAAAGTATCCTCTGATGCTTATAATGATTCAGTCTAAACATCCTCGTGCATATATATATTTTTTTCCCGCTACTCAAGACCAATTACTTTGAGATTGAGCAGACAGACTACCATCTTACCCCCGAGTAATTCTAAATAGATGGCAACACACCCACGCATTTCGCTTATACATCGATATACACTTGAGTTTATTTATGTTACATGATGTTAGATGCTTGCTTTCGAAAACGTCAGCATTGAACTATTATAAGCTCCCCAATATAAATATTGTATCGCTTTTTTCTCCCTTGAGTACGCCAAAAAGACCGCAGATTTATTGTTTGGATAACAATACATACTTAGAGCTTCCTAAATTGGTATGCGTATTAGGAAGAACTACGGATCATAGTTCTAAAAAACCATAGTGGTGATAATCTTGCGCAATTTTTATTCATACTTTCATATTTTATGAAACAGCGGTAGTATACAGGGTGATTCTCAATATATGCGACAAACTTTAAGCGCTGATTCCTGGGGTTATTTTGATCATAAAAGTTCATAAGAACATATGTCCAAAATCGCTTAATTTTAAAGTTGTACAATGTTTAATAGTAAGTTAACATAATGAATGTTTTTATTATAAATTAACAGAATAATTAGTAAAACAAAATTAACTTATACTAACTGTTGAAAATGACCGTCCCCAACTGCAATACAAGCTTCTATCCTCCGTCGTATTGACTGGCGAGTCCGTTCTAAAATACCAGAGGTATTTCGAATTGTTTGAAAAGCTGCGATAATACGATTTCTCAGTTCATCGACATTTTCAATGGGAGTCGTATAAACTAATGATTTAAGGTGACCCCAGAGAAAAAGTCCAAAGAATTTAAATCTGGAGACGAGGAGGCCACGGTTGTGGACCTCCCGTCCTATCCACCGATCTGGATACGTATTGTCCAAAAACTCGCGAGCAACTAAACTAAAATGCGCTGGAGCACCGTCATGCATAAAATACATTTTTCTATTTTGCGTTCATAAAAACGCAATTGTAACACGCTTTTGCGTATCGAAAAGTGCTTCATTGTGATACGCCTTTTTTCATTTCTATAGGTTGGCTGTATTGAATACATTATGACAGAAAGCAAAATTGACGTTTAATGCATGTAAATTGTAAATACTTTAATCAAAAATTCTATACAATTTAGTTTACATTGTTATTGTTATGAAACGTGATTTACTGTATACATTTACACTGACGGAACAAGTATCTTGAGCATGTATTGTTATGCCAGGCAAATTCTTCGTAACAAAGTTTTGCTGAGTTAATGTTATTGCTTTTAATGGTAGACTCTTGTGATTGAGAATCTTCGATGATATAACTCTAGAATGACCAGATGTACTTGGCTGATAAGTTGTGCGCTACAGCCACTTTACTTTTCATAGATGTTTCGATGTAACCCTCAGCTACCGCAGATGACTTCCATCCACCATGACGTTTTATAGTCAGCAAATCACTGCCTGCGTCTGCTAAGTGTGTAACACTAGAACGTCTGAAGCAATGTCCAGTATAAAGCTCTGAATGGGCAATTTTAGAAAATCAGCTATTAATTTAGGCATTTTGCCAATCGTATTAATTCCAATCGGGCACGATATACAATAACCATTGCGATATGTAAGGAAGAATCTTGAATGATTAATATTTTTTAATTAAAGTAATCCATCTTTCATCCGTAATTGCAAAAACTCTTACGATATTATTTTTTGTTTTAGGTACTGTCACCAAAATAATATCACTCTTAAATTCTAAATCATGTATGGACATATTTGTTAATTCATCTCGTCTACAGGCACCTGTGTAACCCATTATTAAAACGATCTAAAATTAAATCCATTACATAAAAAATTACATTTTGCAAATAATATCGTACCTTTATTGCTAAATACAATGCGTCAGAACCTTCTTCTATAAATTTATTAATATCTTCAATGCATAAAATTTTAGATTTCTTAGCCTCGTATCCCTCAGAGAATCGTTTTAAATAGGCTTGTAATTTAATATATTTTGATATGTCTGTATTTTTATAAATGGAAAAGCAAGAACGATGCATGGAATACATAGACCATAAGGTAGGAGATTTCTTATTTTTACTTTGTAATTCAAAATATGCCAATAAAATGTTTTCAGATATTGTGTTGACATTATTCTGTACAGCCCATAGTTCAAATTGATGGTAGCATTTTTCATATACTGCTTTTGATTTTTTCGGTAATAAATTTATGACGGCGTTATCCGCAATTTCACGCAGTTGTGGTGGCGTACAAGATAAATTTGTCCCAGTATCACTCATTTTTTACAGTTTACAGAGACTATATTATGAAATATATTGTTTAAACAATTTAAATAGCCGAATTTGAATTTTGAATTCGTCAAATGTCAATCGTATGTCAATGTGACCAACTTCATATAAAAATAAAACTCAACATTTTTAATGAGATTTTTATTAAGTATTTATTATCAATTTATAATGCAAAATAGAAAAAATAGTATAAAGGACTCGTTTCATAAGGCTTTTTGTCGCACTCGTTCATTAGAAAACTCGCCTGCGGCTCGTTTTCTAAACTTGAACTCGTGCGACAAAATCATGCCTTATGAAACTCGTACTTTAATATACTATTGTAATCTTAATTGCTACGGAACTTCTTCCAGCAGTAGGGGTAGCTTCTCTTCAAGAAAATTGCGGTATACCTCGCCATTTAACCACATCGGTATAAACTGTGAACCTACCAAGTGATCTCCAACAATTCCGGCCCACACATTGACAGAGAATTGATGTTGATGACGGGCATTCACTAGTTCGTGCGGATTTTCTTCGGCCAATATGTAATTATTATGAAAATTAATAATCGCGTTTCTAGAGAAAGTAGCCTCGTCGGTGAAGAATATTTGAGCCAGATAGCCAGGATTTTGTGCGATTTTGTGTTGCATCCATTGACAGAAAGCCACTCTTTGTGGAAAATCTGCCGGCAAAAATGCCTGCACCCGTTGAATGTGATATGGATACAACAGTTGATTTTTCAATATTCTCCAAACTGTGGCCAGACTAATGTTTAAAGCAAACGCAATTTTTCTGGTGCTTGTAGTAGGATGTTCCTCAATTTCATTTAGTGCCATTTCTTCAACTTGTGGAGTTCTCACTGTAGATGGGTACCCGTTATCAGTCGTCCGTTTTTTAAAATTTCCCGTTTCACTAAGACGTTGGTGAAGACGGGCAAATATTGAATGATGCGGGATGATACGGTTCGGGTATCGTTCTTCATAAAGACGTCTAGCAGCACGCGAATTTCCATTGGCAAGACCGTCAACGAAATGCATATCACACATCTCAGCATTCGTGTAATTCATTTTAGAAAACAGAAACTAGGAATAAACTGAATGAATACTCTGACAACTATTGACAAATAAACAATTCCCTCTCAACACAATAGTTTTTGAAGAACCAACTGTGATATTATATCGTGTTAGTCATAGTTCATAATTTATTATTAAACATTCAATAACTTTAAAACCAAACCGTTTTGGACATATACTCATATGAACCTTTATGATCAAACTAACCCCAGGAATCAGCTCTTAAAGTTTGTCGCATATATTGAGAATCACCCTGTATATGGAAATGCTATAAAATGTGTTCTTTCCAATCCTTTATTTGGACAAAGGATTGGAAAGAACACATTTTATAGCACTTACTAATTTCCATAATTTTTTTAGTTTATATTATCCATTTCCTCCAGAATTTTTCTGTGGTTGTATTAATGGTTGAATCAAAACTTACTTTTTCTTTTAAGAAGACCTATAAGAAGAATCTGGTGGCATTAAGTCGGCGTCAAATGTATGAATCGACTTGTTTGGCTAAATAACTTATCTACAAAAGAAGTAACTATTCATGCATTCAAGCATTTGCGAATCAGGCATCAAGCTCATTCGCACTATTTCTTGGAACAATTCGATTTGCACTTAATTTATATTTAATAAATTATTAAATTCACGTAAACAAGCATATTGTTATATCACTAGCGAGACTGAGAAACATAATTTTCGCCATATCGGCTAAACAGAAGCACGTCATCATTCATACTGAAGGCTATGACAAAACTGCTGGAAAAGTACCATACGGATAATTCTTTAAAGCAGTCGCCCATACTCTTAATCAATCACAAACCAATCAGAAAAATCATATAATAGTGCCTTACATCAACTCGTATCATAAGTGGACGAATCTATCAATAACCAAGATATTGCACTGGTGGCATTTCTGGGTATAGAAGCGGCATTTGATAACATCTCCTACACTGTTGAAAATATTATCGGTATTGGCTGTTAATTTTGCACTAGTCAAATATTTTAGTGTTGATTTTTACAAACTTTGTCAGACGAGTTGACTGCGTGTGTTTAATAGAACAGAATTTACTAGAATTTCGTGTGAATTCTTTATTCAGATATGAGGATTTACTATTTTTCTAGACATTCAGAGCGTCAGCCAATCAAAATGTTTCCCTCGAATAGAAATATAGAAACCCCAGCTAATCTATTGATGATTGGCTACGAAGATAGGACAGGAACACAAAATGAAGTTACTCATTTATTCAGAGAGAAGTATCCTGACTTACCACCCATATCTCAAAGTACCGTAAGAAAATGAGAAAATACCATGGTGAGATATTATTTAATACTTAGAACTAAATATAACGAAAACTGTTCAAGCTACTAATGAAAATAATGTAATAATAACAATTAGAAGTAAAGAACACAACACAAAAATGAAATAACCAACTTTTTTTAATAATTAAACGTGTAAAAGATTTAAGTTCAGTGCGTTTTTCACAGTTTCAAACAACATACTAATTTGTTTTGACTTAAAGTGAAGGAAGCCTACTATAAATTTTGCATATCTTTGGCATCAATTAAAAACGACCGTAACTTCTTTATTATTCGTTTTAAGACAATATTGTATAAAAACTTTTGCATCACAAATTAAAATATCTTCAATTTTTTTAAACAATATACAGAGTGCTCAATTTAAACAAATATAAATTTCAAAATTTCTCGGAAACGTGTCATGCAATTGTTTTTTCGTATATTGCATATTAATCAACGTTAAAAACACTAATACTTTGCTAATTTAACCTACTTTCTAGAATCAATAATAACAGAGATAGCAATAGTGTGCACTTAATTTGAATCAGCTTATATACCTACATATTATTATTATTATGTTATTAACAGTAGTTTATCTCACTGTGTGGTATAAAAAAAATTGTTTCATACAAATTGTAAGAATTATCATATACAATTCTAGTAAAATTTTCTCTCTGAGTGAAAAAAACAGAACTGTACCAAGCACGGCCCATTTCCATGAAATCAGAAGTCGTTCATAGAGACACCGTAGAATTCAACGGATCTTCTGCGTAATGTAAAATCTGCAAATCTAATTTCCTTCAAGTAATTTTAATTTAAACGAATGTTTTTCAACGTATAAGTTTTAATATTCCAATACATTTATCTCCGACTGACATTAGATCGCGCTGTACTAGGATATTTTTAACAAGAAATTTAAAACTCGCGCTGTTCAAGTTCCAAACCGCCTCCGAGAATTATCTGAAGATGCGTCACAAAACAAAAGTCTCTGAGACATTCGCGTGTCTCCTATAATAGCACGTGCGAGGGAATGCCCATTAAGCCCAAGGAAAAATAAGAAGTGTTTAAGAATTATATACCGACAACTGTCTGTGTTTCTATCTGATGCTATTATGGCTCCTACGACTACAATAGCCATGTCTGTCTGGATCGAAATACATCTGGATATTTTGAATGTATGAAGCGTACCCCAGTGACCAACTATATTTATTTCATATTTTATAAATATTTAAAAAATATTAAATCTTTCTTGAATATTAATTATATTAATATAATATGCATAAAATATATATGATAGAAAATATATTAGGAAAACATTTAAAAAATATATATGTTATGTAGCATTAATAATATTTTATTGCAAAATGTTTTCTCAATATATTTTTCATAACTCTGCAAGAATATTTTGCTTTGTATTTCTCTAAATATTTATTTTATATAAAAAAAAAGATTGAATTTTTGCTTTAATACATTTGGTGCGTAGGACGAATAATATAAAATGGGTAAAATATGCATACATATTAAGTAGGTATCTACCTATTTAAAATGATAGTTTAAAGATTAAATTAGATAATATATATCTAATATGATTTAATTAGTATCTAAGTTGAGCGCTGTAACTTTTCTATTAATATATCTGCGTTTTGTATTATATTATTTGTAATATTTGTAAGTTGCGAACGTCAACACAACACCTCTATTCATTACAGTGCCGGTGTTATATGATTTAGTATTGTTTATCGTCTATGGATTAGGTACATAGAATGCATACGCGCACGTACGTATCATCAACGTTTTCATTCGTTTGTCCGTTACATGTTATAGTTTATAATAGTATACGATTAGGGTAGATTAGGGTTAACTGTGTAATTAATTGTTGCGGGGTGTGTTTTAGTTTTTGTGGTGTCTACGAAGTAAGCGAAACTTTGAACATGTCATGGCATTTATAAGATAATATCGCTATGTACAGAAATCGTTTAATAATATAATTGTAGGAATTTTATGCATCATATATGTACTGCATCTACCAGATAAATTGCTAGTTGATTTGCTTAAGAGATTCATCTCGGTAGATAAGCGTCATAACCTCAAATAAAGGTTAGAATACGTTGTGTTGTTTTATTGTTTGTACGTAGAATGTTTTTCAAATATTATGAAATAAAGTAAAAATAAATATCGTAAGTATTAGAATGTAGCTACCACTCCAATTATTGTAAATGCTCCAAATGTATTAGTAGGTGTTGATAATGTTGTACGATGTTTTATCATGGGTATGATCTAATACAATTGGCATTGTTTTAGAGGCCACAAGGAAACGCCATGAGAGCGCCACTACCGAAGATATGAAAAAAGCCATAGGGTTGTACCTGGCACCAGCCAAGGCTAGACTTAAAAATGAGTATTTTTCATTTTTATTGGCTTATTCAAATAAAATGATAATAAATACGTTTGTTTTTTTATTTAGAACACTTCAATTAAAAAATAGTGATTAATTTGATAAACCTTCAGTATGCCTTAAAAGATGCCAGAATTATTGATTATTAACTTGCATGGTGAGTGTGAAAAAACAACAACTCTATGTGTTTCAACTTTTCGTTATCGACGTTATACATTCTAAATAACCAAGAACAATTTTAGTTCATTTTGACAAATTAAATAGATTGCATAAAAAAAATCTCAATTTTCATATAAATATTTTAGAAAAAATATAGCGCTTACATTAATTTTAAAATATGGAATAAATATTTTAATTGAATATTTTATCTATATTTAGAAAAATATATTCAAAAACCTCTCATGAAAAATATTTATAAAATATATTTTTCAAAATATCTATGTAATATTTCTGGCTGTTAGGGTACACTTTTGTATATGGCGTAAAAGTAGATCATATTTAAACTGTTCGCATCGAGTAAATTGTCGAAAAAGGGGAGTTGCCCAACCGATGTTTGGATGTATAAATATACAACAAGGATGTGTACGTCAGAATAACATAAATTAAACAATGAACACGTAAACATCTCAGGTATTCCAATGCCGCTCGTGTAAGGAAGACTGCGCGCGATCATAAAAACCAACTCCGGCGGATCTTTCGAAAATACGGCGCGACGACCACCGACCTCGTGTCGTCCTCACGACATAATATTACACAAACCTCCGCGTATAATTAATAATCGCTGTCCTCTAATTAATTTATGAAGTCGGTAATTAATTTCCGTTTGTCGCAGTGGTCCGCCGCGGTTGCGAGATTCTCGGGCTATACATTACGGGACGGACGCAAGCTGAGTGCGTGCATACCTGCGAACGAATGTTGCCGCACCGTAGGATAATGCGCTCAGGGGAAACGATCGGTTTATTTAAACAAGAATTTTTCCTAAAATATTCGTTTTTATCAACTTTTGCCAAAGGAAAAAGAATCCCACACTTCAATAATGTTCATGAAAGTTTTAGAAAAAAGCTTTTAAAGTAAATAGTTCATTAATTTTGACATTCGTACAATATTTACATTAAGCATTTTCTTCAGCAACAAATGCCTGTTTACAGGACTGTTCTGTAAGTACAGATCACACAGAATCCTTATTGCACATTTTTGCAGAAGGAACAGGCGCTTACCTTCTGAAGACATTGCCAAAACTCTGTCCCGTAACCACACTGTAAAAAAAGTTGCGGTAAAATTACATGTAAAATCGTTGGTAACAAAGTTGCCTACAATTTTACAGGTAAATTTGCTTCATAAGGTAAAATTTCTACCATCTAGTAAATTTCACATGCTGATGTGTTTTTCAAAGATTGTACTGTAAAATTCGTATGTAATATTTATATGAACTCTATATTTACCGAATACTGAAGTAATTTTCATATGTATTTTATAAAGAGAGCAAGCAACTTACCTAATTCTTTTATAGCACCTAATAGGTCATACTGAATCGCTCAACCAGGGATCAAGAATGAACACGCTTACGCGAAACCTACGATTGTTGTGACGTACATGATATCATTGAGCCAATAATAAGTTCGACAAACGAATAGAATTACTTACGCGCACAGATAAATAATCCAATAACCAATCACATTGCGACGTATGAATTTCGTATTTTCCATGATATCTATAGTTTTACCCGAAAATTCAAGTAAAAACAAATAAATATAAAAAGATCCTCATATTTTTACAGCAAAATTAATAGTTTCACTAGTAAAATTACTTTTAAAGTGCACTAAATACCCCAAAAAAATGTCAATTTTACACTTTTAAGTAAATTTTGAGAGTAAATACAAATTGTACATGTTTTTTCCTGTATTTTCCTTTTGAATTTTTGTTACATCTTAAACTTACATGAAAAAGCTATAAATTTTATCGAAATTTCTTTTTCCATGTTAAATATCCTAGAAAAAACATGTAAAACAAAATTTACATGATTTATTGTGGTAAATTCACAACGTTATTACATGTAATATTCCTGATTTACCATGGCAAAATTACTGTAATTTTTTACAGTGCAGCTACACTGTGACAGGTTGGGCATTAATCGATTAAATTTTTAATCAATTAATAAATTCCCGATTAAAATTGTTAATCGGAGATTTAATGGAAATAAATTTATTGGAAACTAATCAAATAAATTTTTAATCAATTAAATTCCCGGTTAAAATTATCAATCGTAGATTTAATCCAATTTAATTGAAAATTAAATTAATTGTTAGTTGACAATGAAATATGTGATTATTAGTTAGTAGATCGTTAGTTTTAATCTAAAAAGGATTAAGTCTGAGTTTCATTAACAATTTCTATATTAGGTAAAAGTGAATCCTCAAATTAATAATATATGCTTATTTCTTCTAAGTAATTATGAAACCATATTTTATGCGTTGAAGTTTGCAAATGGGGCAAAGAGCAGTTGGTGGTGAGAACAGGTGGGAGGATGGTTGGATTCATTTAAGTGCGCGCGATCACAAGCAATGTTCTAAAAACAAGCTTCTTTTGTCGCTAGTTATAACACATTTTTATTCTCCGCGAACGCTTCATTTCTAGTGTAACAGGTACTTACAAATTAAAAAATCTAAAAATTTAAAAATTTTAAAATTTCAAAAAATCAAAAAATTCAAAAATCAAAAAACTAGGAAAAGTAATTTTTACTGAATTTTTTGGATTTTTGAATCGAAAAATCCAAAAATCGAAAAATCCAAAAATCAAAAAATAAGAAAAAGATAAGAAATTTTTTTTTGAATCTTGGATTTTTCGGTTTTTCGATTTTTAGATTTTTTTTGGTCTTTTGATTTTTTGAATTCTCGAATCTTGAGGCACTCATTTAGGTAATTCGTTAATATATACCGACTACATCAATTTACTATCTATTTGGATGCTAAGCAATATGATATTATTAGTAGCCACTTTTTTCTGTTTTTGTTTTGTCTGTATTAAATTTGAATTTACTGGAGGTAAACCATATTGCTGCCTCTTTAACCACTGTGTACATATTTTCTACAAGTTTATCCCTTGTATCGTCCTTCATTAGAAATGATCATTCCATACTGATAGACTAAATCTGCCAATATGTTGACGTCAAGGTCGTTTACGTAAATGATAAATAATAGCGGCCTTAAAATAGAGCCTTGCGGTACACCATAATCGATGGGTAACACGTCCGATTTATTCCCAGCAATTTCAACATAGTGACCCCTATTTATTTAGATATGCTTCCAGTAGATTGTAGCTTCTATCCCGTATTCTATAGTAAAAGTGTTTATCCAGCAACGATATATGATTCACGATGTCAAATGCTTAGGTCGCAGCATGTCAGTATTTTTCATTATCTACTGCCGTCATTATCGCATTTATTAATTCTTTTAAACCTGTTGCAATTAATCTAGTCTTACGAAAACCATTCTGGGCACTGGTAATTAAATTGTGTTTATTTATAAAACTGTCCAATCTGTTGGCAACAACTATCTCAAGAATGCAAAGATTGCAAGCTTTTTACGTTATGAAATAATTAACGAATTAATGTATTTCTGCTAATAACTGTAATAATTAGTTTTTCCCAAGAAAAATTTTCTCCTCACGCAGGATTCGAACCTACACACTCTCCTTTACCGCACGAACGCTCTACCACTTGAGTAGAGAGGAGTATGCAGATTCGAGCGACAAATCGAGATATGTCGACGAAGTCGAATTTTTCTTGGGAAAAATCCCTCTTAATTATTATAGTTAGCAGAAATACATTAATTAGTTAATTAATTATATAAAAATTAGTTATATCTCAAGAATGCCTGTAATTGTTTACATCGTCAATATTTCCTTTTTTATATATATAGGCACTACTTTCGATATTGTGAAATCGTTGTGGGAATATGTCGTCCGATAGATAATTATTTATAATAATGACAAGCCGTTTTATAATACTTAGAGCAACAGCTTTCAAGAGCTTTGTTGAAAAGCTGTAGTGATCTCGTATGTTTTTGCTTTTTATCCGTGTAATAATCCTCTCTACCTCATCTGGAGTTACTGGAGTAAAGTAAGAGGATTTTAAGCTCATTTTGTTCGTTTCGTACAGTAATTCATGCGGACCTGTTGGTGGCTTGCACATTTGGGGTACTTTTCGTGTAAGGTACTGACTTATCTGGTGTTACGTGCTTGCTGCACATCTCTTTAATATTTTTCTCAGTTTGCCGATTTATTATGTTCCAAATTGTTTTTTTGCTTTCTTTATGAGTTTTCGATTTTATTTATATAACCCTATTTTACTTCATCATCGAGAGCGTTTCTACATGCAGTTTTATATTGATAATATTGCTGGTACTTCACGGCGAGGTATTACTGTATCAAATCACTCTTATCTCTCTCCACATTGTGATAGAGAGTGCGGCAAAGAAAATCACATTTTCAATTTTCTGGGGATATATGTCAAAAAAATCAGCCAGAATTTAACAAGAGCAAGCGCGATCAAAACACTTGAAATTAAATAGAAATGCCATTAAATTGTATATGGATGGCTCCAAAGTGTCAGAAAAAACTATATGAACCTAGAATCAAGTCCTTCGAAAGCTTTGGGGAGCAATCTAGTATCTTCCAGGCGAAAATAAACTCTCTATCGAAAAATGTGTCCAGTTCAATATTAACAGGAATTACTGAAAGTAAATCATCATTATGTTTTATAGTCAATGGAAGCGCTGAGCTCTACCAGAAGAATATTGATTTTTGCTAGAGCTACCAGCAGCCTAGTATTGACATTTTTGAGCAATAAAGTCTTTTAGAAAATGTAAAAACGAGACACTGAGATAATTAGTCGACCTCTTTCGTTTGCACAAACTGTAGACACTCATAAATACTACCAAAAAAGAAAAAGAAAAAACTAGCGATACACAGGCAACTTCATAAATTATTTTTCGATCACTGTACACGTACATATACAAAGATATCAGTTTTCTGGTCGCTGTGTTCGATTTGTTTTTAGTTTCGTTTCAGCCGTGGAACGCGCCTAACGATAAGGCGATTAATTATTTCTTAATCGACGCAACAACACGAGTAGTGGGCGTCGGATCGGTTATCTGGATTGACTATTAAACGCACCGGAGTCGATATGCTAATTGCACATGGCGAGAACAGCGTCAGCGACTCCACGTTCGGTTCGTGGGAGTAACATCCTGCTCCGAAAAAACACTTTCTAAATATAATTTATTCCTAGATCGATGGAAAGAAATGGTCTATCTATAGGGGAGTGGTAATTCGCCTCGTAAATGAGGTTGGAAAGGTAGCAGAAATATTTTATCTGCCACTGTAAATAACATCCTAAGTCTGTGATGGCGAAGAAAGATCATCGTTTTTATTATTCTTGCGTCCAAGTAAATCTAACTGACTGATAATAATAGATCATATTTATGCCAATATTTAAATATTAAAATTCCTATCAGCGATGAATAAATGGCGCTTCTTACAAACTTAATCCCAAAGTGAAACATATCGCGAATATAAATGAAAAATATAATTTACTGTTTAAAATTGAATAAAAACTAATTAATAATTCTTTTTTTAGGTGGGATATCATCGTATGATATACCTTGGTTCGTATGGACAGCTCAAATTATGGGTGTGGTGGCAGGGAACTCTCTGCATTAAATTGGACGTGTTCGAAAGGGGCTCTAACAACGGTTAAATCTTGAAACGGTACTCAGGAATCTACTCAGGAAATTTCATAGGAAATTCTGGAAGGTCATTCAAGTAATTATAGATTTATATACTATACAAGTGATATCGATACATTTTAGGTAAATATTTTGTGGACTTGGGATATTCTGAAATGTAAATTCATAATTTGCTGAATGACTGTCATTCAGTGGCAGTGAATGTGACAACCGTCCACTTCCGTAGCCACAGGAAGAATGCTCATTTAAACTAAATCTAACTGTTATCTGGCTTCGATTGTTATCGAACCCATGTGATCAACATAGAATTCATTCAATACGGAAAATTAGTAAATGACTTTAAGATACCGTTATTCACCCTAAATGGAGACGAATACGAATACAGGATGTGTTACCTGAATAAAGGCATCCCAAAGAATGATAAATCTCCCGAAGCAATATTACAAAAATAAAACAAAAATGCCAGGCAAGCTTGAATTAAGAAATAAAATATACTTCATATTATATGTAAGGCTATAATTAGCATTTCGAGCTAATATGGTCTATTTTAATAGAAAATTTTAACAAATTAAAAGTTTTCTTATAAAGACTCCTTTATTATGCTTTGAAACCAGTTTTAAATGACTCTATATTAGTTTAAATATTCACGTTTCCATAACAATATATTGCTGTGGCATATTTTGGTTTTTAATATGAGGCAGGTACAACACAAGATTCCAATGTGGTTGCAGCAGGGGTTTTATTTAGAGGCATGTGCTCTTGAGGAGAATGAAATTTTTTTATAGGATAAATTCCCATAGCTGGAGTCTATGACTTTTCCGCAATCTTTAGGAAATAAGAGAAATAAGTGGCCTATTTGGCATGAATAAATGTCAAGATTAATTTTGACAATTTCATATATATTCTTATCAAGTATGTGAACTCACCCAACCAAGATGTTTGTTAACTGTTTTTTCTTCCGGAAATTATGGAGATTTGTCAATTGAGATGTCATGTATAAAACAATATGTGAAGAAAAGTTGATATTCTGGCTAGCGTTTTGTACTACTGGAGCATAATATAACAATATATATTGCTCTGTTTTTCAGAACACAATGCCCGGGATTTCTAAATTTTGTTTTTTATAGTCCAATACTAATTTAATATTATTCAAATTTATATTATTTTTATTTAGCTTGTCCGTTTACGATTTTCTTTTTTTTTCTTTTTTTTTTCAATAAAATCAAATTAAATAAATTAGTGGTTTCAATACACCCAGCGACCTCTCTAAGTAAGTGCAAGAAAACAGTGGAAAGTGACTTCCTACGTGCTAGGTGGCACGGGGCGCTTCAAAGGGGACCAGATCGTCTGTCAGAATCGTACTCCGGACGCTTATTAACGAATAGGCACTAACAGGCGCACCCTCAAAGCCCCTTTCTCGGTTTATTAAATTTTGATATACGTAACTATCGAAAATCGATGTAAACACTTACTGTACAAATAAAAAACAACGTTTCAAATCAAAACAAGCTTAAATCTTTATTTATTTACCCCAAATGCTATGTTTCCTTATCAAATTAGACTCTATGATCACAAAGGAACGTAAAATGGAATCAGAAAATACTATATAAGACAATCTTTAATACAAAAACACGTCTTCAAACTCTCCTGGCATTTTTAAAACTAAAGAGGTTATGGAAACGTCATATAATAAATTAAATATCAAATAAATAACGGCGCCATCTATCTGTAAACGGCTAATACTAAAATTTTTAAAGCAAACGATTATCTATGATTTATGTTATTTGTTAAAGATAGCTATTTTATCAATATCAAATTCGGTGATATTTTTATACAACCCTTACATCTAAAAATTACTAAAATACTAAACGAAATGGCGGTTCTTATAAACTAACCCCCAAATTATCGTACGGTGAAATAATTTACACAAAAATATAAGTTTCTGATTAAAATTTGAAAGGGAACTGAATTAATTCCGTTCTGTTTTAGGTGACGTGATTCTAAGGAGATACTAACTTGAAAGGACACGACGCTGGCATACTCTGGTGCTGGAGAAGGTGGTTCAGTTAGATGGGCCTCCGGTCTCGGTCACAGGCATGGAAAAGGCTATCTGGTCGGGAAGTCTTCGTAGGATATTTATAGGATATTTTCTTGGCAAATTCAGGTATTCGATATGGATTTAATAAACAGGATTTGTATCGATACTTTTTTAGGTAAAACTTCTTGGAACTTTGATAAAATTCTTTTAAAATTGTGGCAAAAACGTTATAGGAAGATTAAGACAACCGTCGTGTCTGGTAGCCACCAACAGAATGAGAATTCAAATCATATTCAACGGTCAACAGCCTTCGATTGTTATCACACAGGTCGACCAACCTGAATTTTGAAAGATAAAGTTAACCGTCATTAAAATACCGTTATTTTCTACAGATTGAGGGGAATACGCCAAACGTTGAAATACAAACACCCCGGAGATTGAAAAATCTCTCCGAGCAAAATATAACGAACATAAAAAGATACCAGGTCAGTTTGAATTAACATATAAAATAAAGTTTACATTACAATAAAGCAATATTTAGCACCTAATGCTAATATTATTCATTTTAAATAACTATCTTTAACAAATTCATAATTCGCCTGTAGAGTAGGCAACTGAGTACACGCCTCACTTTTGAATTACTTGTTCCTTTAGTCTAAAACCTTGTTGTGAAAGCCTTTAAAATAGATTCCATACCTTCAATATCATAGCAATATATTGCTATGTTTTATTAATGAAATATTTTTAATGATTACTAAAATGTGAGGTATCTTATACTTGAAATGCAAATAATTTTTACCCAAGTAATTATTTTTTTTTTGTATTTATAACAATAAGCGCACGCGGAAGCTGTTACAAATCCTCATTTCTACTGTTAAAATATCCCCAAAGAACAGTTTATAACGGCGAACTAAACGCGGTACTATACATAGTTAGCGAGTAAACGCGATAGACTGCAAGAACAGCTGTAGAATAGCTTGTTTTTACCAGCACGGGCTAGCGAGTTAACGAACGAACATTGGCATCGCGTCCAGGCGGCTACGATACGGGAAAAAAGAGGTACGACAAAGCGGTTTACCGATCTTACGGCAGAAATCCTCGCGCTCAACTCACAGGAGACACTTAGTGCCATTGTCGCATGCCCGCGACAGCTTTATTACCGTACGCCCCTATACCGAGTTAAACAAAATCGCCGCCGTTGTCTGGCGTGTACGTCGTCTCTTGTTTTCTGATGCCTTGGCTCTTGGCAACATGCTAAGTCTACTGTCGTCGCCGATTTAACACTAATACACGATACTAGAACGCGAGCTTTCGGTCGAACGATGCGCTTAATCGGGAACGAAAACTCCGCTTATAAAGACTGATTAATAGCGGCGGCATTCGATCGGGTCTATGTTTAGGATAGGAGGCATTAATGCACGATAAATTTGTCAATTACCTCGCCAGCCGGTAGAGGTTCGTTCCCTCTGGGGAATATTGCGGTCGAGCAAAACACCAAGCACCTGTTATGTGTATTTTAATTTAAACCAGGAACAAATAGTTTTTAGATAGGTGCAGAATTTAGCTTGCAATTAGAGAGTGTTTCCATTAGGATAAGATCTATTTGAGAATTTCATATTGTCACGTGACGTTTTAATAGAGAATCAATTTGTGTTAATTTTAAGTTAAATTTATTTATCGTAAATTGTTAATTTGGAATTTTTAATTGATTTTCTCAGTAATTATACATAATATAACCGCTTAAGTTTTCTTCACCACGCGAAATGCTATGTTGAGTGTCGGCTACCGGCTGATTCCGCATGGCTTCCGTTTGATCCCGTGCATTAGGTTACAAGTGTCAGCTTTAGGGTTGCATCTCACGTAATCTCAGCTTAATTCCGTTACGAGCGTCGGCCTCAGAGCTGTACCTCACGTAATCTCCGATTAATTCCGTGTATTACGGTATGAGTGCCGGCTTGAGAGCTACACTTTGCGTAATCTCCGCTTAATTCCATGTATTACGTTCGAGTGCCGGCTTGAGAGCTACACTTTGCATAATCTCCGCTTAATTCCATGTATTTCGTTCGAGTGTCGGCCTCAGGGCTGCACCTCACGTGATTTCCGCTTAATTCCGTGTATTACGTTACGAGTGTCGGCTTCAGAGCTGCATCTCACGTAATCTCCGCTTAATTCCGTTACGAGCGTCGACCTCAGAGCTGCACCTCACGTAATCTCCGATTAATTCCGTGTATTACGGTATGAGTGCCGGCTTGAGAGCTACACTTTGCATAATCTCCGCTTAATTCCATGTATTACGTTCGGGTGTCGGCCTCAGGGCTGCACCTCACGTAATCTCCGCTTAATTCCGTGTATTACGGTACGAGTGCCGGCTTCAGGGCTACACTTTGCGTAATCTCCGCTTAATTCCGTGTATACGGTACGAGTGCCGGCTTGAGAGCTACACTTTGCATAATCTCCGCTAAATTCCATGTATTACGTTCGAGTGTCGGCCTCAGGGCTGCACCTCACGTGATTTCCGCTTAATTCCGTGTATTACGTTACGAGTGTCGGCTTCAGAGCTGCATCTCACGTAATCTCCGCTTAATTCTGTTACGAGCGTCGGCCTCAGAGCTGCACCTCACGTAATCTCCGATTAATTCCGTGTATTACGGTATGAGTGCCGGCTTGAGAGCTACACATTGCATAATCTCCGCTTAATTCCATGTATTACGTTCAAATGTCGGCCTCAGGGCTGCACCTCACGTAATCTCCGTTTAATTCCGTGCATTACGGTACGGTTTCGAAATGGAATCTGTTACTAGATTTTTTCCTCAGAATATAATGCCATACCGCAATCTTGACTCCACATACGCGAAATAGAATAATCTGAGCGAGTCAATGCTTACGGCATTCCTAAAAAACATCGCAGTCCTGAGAGACCAATAGCCAGTTTACAGTGCAGGTCAAATTTCAATCTAAAATCCACTGTCAACCCAAGATGTTAATATTATCGCTTTGCGGTATAGATTTATTATTACACGATACATACAGGCTGCTACCACCCTCCACCGCCGTCAGCGAAAATCGCATCAGGCTCGTCTTATCGTGGTTAAGTGCTAAATTGCTAGCATCACACATGGATGTTAGATTTGAGGCCGATTTAACAGTGTCATTACGATACAAGTTGTATCATCAGTACACTGTGGAAGTCTCCAATAATCAAGTGTCGATTGTAAATCATTGACATAAATTAAAAATAAGGTGGGACCTAATACTGAACCTTGCGGAACACATCTATTAACACCGCATGTCGAGTTAATGTAATCGGAACTATATGTCATCATCATATCATCTTGAACGCCTTTAACAGTAACAATTGCCTTCCTACCAATCAGGTATGAATAAAACAAGTCATAGGCCATCCTGTATACATCAATGGAATTTGCCTAACAAGAGCAAATAATCTACCATATCGAACGCTTTAGATAAGTCAAAAAATACACCTGTTACCTGTTAGATTAAACGATAGAGAAAAAGGTCATATTTCATACGACCTGCACACTTCAACCATTTGTGGTTTAATTGCATATATTTCTCATTTTTTCTAGGATACTTTTTACCTTCATTAATTTTCGAGTAAATACGCGTGTAACGGAACGAGTTTTCTTGTCTGGAAACTTTTGGGGATGGCCAGCCCAAATTCAAATAAGACAACGCCAAATTCCGTTTCACAGACAACCCCTCCTGCTCTTTTGACCGGCGAGCCACCGCTGAGAAACAAACTTTTTGTTCGGTAGCGAATGGTTTTAGTAATTTTAGCCAAAGATGTCTCCCAACGGTGTTTTCCTCCGTCAGTCGAAGCAGGGCCGTTAGTTAGCCTAGAGATTGCTGAATTACCCACCTCGTCGGCTTTCTCTTACCGATGATAACTTCCTCTCCACCCCTTACTATGGGTACCAAATAAACTTCTTTCGAGTTTGGTATGGTGAAATGATAGAATGATTACTTTTTACACTAATATATTGAATAAATTTTGCGACAATTAAGTTAAACTAACAATCTACAAATTTAATAAAATAACAAGCAGAAGACAAAACGAAACTCAACTTTTTAAATGAATTTTTAAGCTTTTCTTGATGTTGTTGATTAACTTAAATTCTACTAATTCTTACTCACAAATTATTTATTTATTAAGGGGGAGAGAGAGAGAGAGCGTAACTCGTTCGTTACGCTTTTTACCTAATTGCTTTGGTTAGTTTTAAGCAGGAATTTTGAATATCTTACCGGCCGATGTGGGTAATTAATTCTTCTCGTAATCCAAATTATAGGGCACAAAAACTTACACAACACTCACAAAAATTTAAGCCAAGAAATAGGGGGAATTTAAACGAATTTAACACAAAATCACTAAACACTTCTCAAGGGAAGCTTTTGCTTCCTGTTCTCCAATTTTTAGGCTTATTTTGATTGCAAAATTTTAGGAAGAGGAGTTTTAATCTTTAAGGTTTAGAAACACCCGAACGAAATGGAGACGCGTGCTTTTACTTTAGCTGAAACGAAATCCACGAACCAATTAATTGAAAACAGCTATGTTAAGGGTTTTTATAAACTTTGGCTGTGACGTCATTTCGCACCGACAACTAGTTACGCTTCTCTTTACAGGAGGGCGAAAGTATGACCGAAGGCGTTATTTTTCTGATCTTCAAACGCCCTACTTGAGAGTAACGTGGGAACCGCTGATCAGCATTTGTAACATACAATAAACAATGAAGCAGATAATGTACAAAGTAATACCATATTATCTTAATTACGCGCGTCTTTAAACGAAAATAGACTATTATTTCCTGTGAAGTAGACGCTGCTTCAGCGAATGCCACCGTACTTATCATCTACGTCTTAATAAAATGAATTTAAATACTTTGTATTATACAGGATGGAATTTCGTATTCTTACACGCGGAACATGAGATGTGATACACTCTAAACTTTGTTTCGTTATTAATGATTTTTCTTGGTTTCATCTTTAAAAAAAAAATTAACAATTTAAACATCAATTTTAATATTTACATCTTATAGCTAGAAGCAAATCCTTCATGGGAATCGAACTGCCTTGAAAGAAGAAGAATGTTTGATGAAATTGTAAAAGAACCAATGATATAAATTATATAGAACGAAGAAGAATCAATGTCGTTCTCATTCGTGTGAAGAAACAGGAAATAAAAGTAATTCGAAACGTTTTAAATGTGAAAAAGCATATAACTAACAATGCATCAGCAAATTTATTAATTTAAAAAATTTCACACGACTTTAATTAATTGAAAAGTAGATGCACCGGTTTCAAAGCTTTATTATGGAGTAATCCTAACGCAAAATATTATTTTAAAATTTACAATTCATTATTCACTTTCCAGTGCACGCAACTGTATTCATAATCCGCATATAATATGCCGGCTAAAACGGCGCAGCGGTCAGAACGTACGCAATTTATTCCAGTATATGTCATATACCCTCATTTAATTTTTATTTATTCTCATTTTATTCTCTTCATCATCTTCTTCTGCTTCTACCTCTTCAATACCCGTAACAAATAGCGGTAGCCGTCCTTTGTCGAGTTGAATCGGCTTTGACTCTACTATGGCGGAACAGATATTTATTGCGTTTCCGGCTACGCGCGGATAGCTTTCTAATATAATTAAAAGCATCGCCGAAGTAATTCAGTTCGCACGGATGAAATATCGTTTGAATTTTCATGGCGGCAGGGATCTCGTGGAAGTGTTCGCGAAGAAGCGGTAGGTTCATCCAGCTTTGTGTTCATTCAGATCGCAGGCCTTAAGGAAGGTTCTATGAAAGCTACATTATGTACGATCTTCGAGATCGTTATGAATTGGAATATACGAGGTATTCCACGTAACTGGTTCATTAAAAGTTTATGATGTTCTATTAATTATTTACTTATATTTGAGATTTTGGCACCAGTATCTGTTCGATTGGAACTATAAATGTAAAATACCTTAACCAAAATATCACTTCCGGTTGACCGGAAACAACTTTGTTATTTTAAATAGAATGATATAATTTTTTATTCATTTTTGGATTCTACAACTATAAATACGTCAGTTTTCATTAGCTATTCCTATAGCTACATGTTGCCGTTTTTGAGTTATTTAAGTTTTTCCTTGTTTTTAAGTCATAATCATTGCATCATTGAGAAATTAATATCTCGGTTAATAGTGCAAGTAGAGACTCGAAATTTGCTATGTTATGAATGTAGATATTATTCTAAGAAACGGTAAGCACACTTTACATTCTAACATGCAGGGTGTTCAAAACTGAGGAACAAAGTGACATATTTTCAAATGTAGAAAACTATTTTTTTTTAAAATAGAACACCCTGTATTTTAATTCGGAATTAGGAAGCAAATATCATGCCCTATCGCTTTATATGAGCATTCCCTATACTATCCTTAATAGATTTTGAGATAAGAGCGACTTTTTGTTAAACAGACTAAGTAGCCCTATCTTTAAATGTTTGTAGCAGGCTCTGAAATGGATTCACGTCAAATTCATGTATTTAAAAAAAAGAATACTTACGTTGGTGCCCTCTAGTAATTACAACAATGAACTCTTTTAACGATATTATTATAACATTTTCCAACATTTGAAGTGTAATGTCATTAATTTCTTGCCTAAATTGATTGTTTCAGTTCTTCGACAGAATTAGGAGCGGTCACGTATACTTTTGTTTTCAAGAAACCTCACAGGAAAAAGTCCAACGGAATGAGGTCAGGTGACCTAGCAGGCCACTCAACTGAGCCCTTTCTTCCTATCCATTTTCCTGGCAGCAGTTCATTAAGATAATCCGCACTCTCTGCGTAAAATGTGGTATACTCCATTCTGTTGGAAGTAGAATAGCCTTCTTTCAACTATCGGTAGCTGATCAATAAACAACTCAAGTTCATATCTCAATAATTCTAAATAACGTTTACCGTTTAAATTTTCTTCTATGAAGGTAGGTCCGATCACTTTTTTATTATAGATTCCACACCATACGTTAACTCTTGGATCATTCTGTCTTTTTCTTTCTTCAGCCCAACAGTAAGGATTATAGTCCGACCAAAATCAATAGCTTTGTCTGTTGATCATACCGTTTAAATAAAAATTTGCTTCTCTCAAATTATGTTAAAAAAAATACAGTGTTGCCATTTACAAAAACACCTTTTTAGTAGCTACCGGGATATTCGGCAACACTGCAATGAAATTATTTATTAATTTTTCTTAGTTAAGTAATTCTCTACAGTATTGTTTTTGGGAAGTACCAGCCTACTTCTTCAAATAAGAAAGTTAGCCTATGTTAGGTTTTAAAAAAATTGCACTGTGTATATATTTTATATTGGAGCCATGTCACACGTATATTGCTGCTTTTAATTAATATTTTTATATGCTCTATTGAGAAAAAGTTAGCACCAAACTAGAGACAATTTAAAAAAATCCGATCTCTCATCTTAATCCTAGGCATTCCTCATGATGCTTGTTTAGCCCCTTTATTATTAATATTCTGTATAGGTATATGAACTTTAAACAATTTTTAACAATAGATAGAAATAGAATTGCATAATAAATAACGCCAATCGATATATTATTAATTATAAAGTACGTTTTTTCCTGCAATTCATCCAATTACTCCAATCTAAAAGCGATGCAGATTGATACAAGATAAGCATCAAGGAAAAACTTAACTAGTGCTCTCTACTTCTGTACAGAGTATAGGTAGGCATATGTACAAAAACAAAACAAAAAAACTGCATACATCACGGAGCATACTTTCTTATGTCCAGTTGCAAAGGAATTAAATATTAATGATTCAAGCTACAAGAACATACAAGAACCGCGTGCTGCGGTAGTCGACTCTGATGGACAATCTTTAAGAATATTCCTTCAACATAAAGGATATCCTCTACTGTTACAGCGGCAATTCTTTCGGATAATCCAGCGGAAACATAACCTCAACCGAGTTTCAATTACGCAAGCTGTATACAACCCATTAAATGTATTATTTAACGAGTAGCTCGCAGTAAACATGTTTTCCATTATTTTAATTGCTTATATGCATCCCTTATATATTGTGCATTCGTTTCGTACTTCAGTATTGGACGTCACGTAGTTGTAAATGTGTACATCTCAATGAGTCAATGCATAATAAGTTTCCATACAGAGGTAGTCGTAAGTTAAAGTAAGTATAAACTTTTATTGAACTGTCATAACATTGGTGACTGTCAATATTTTGTAATTTTTAAAACAGGCTTTCAAAGTGCCAAACAATTTGTGATCAAAATACACAGAGATTCAAAATGATTGTCAATTCCGCTCCTATAGATAGTAACAGGGTGTAGGTATATGCCGCGTGTTTGTAATGAAGGTTTGAACTAAGTCAGTGTTGGAAATAAGAAAGTAAACGGATCTGTCATATATAAGGAAAGTAACCTATATTTGAACTCGCATTATATAAACGATATGGATTGGTGTTTCTGCTAGTAAAAATGAAATGTAATTAATTTAACTTTACTAATTATGATTTTACATCCAGTCTAACTGGTGTTTAACTAAATTTATTTTATTACTTAAATTATAACATACAATTAGTATAATTATTAAGTGACAAAACTGCATCTCTCAGTTCTTCTATGGTATGTATGCGGTTTCTAAAGATCCTATTTTTTAGATAGCCGAACATGAAGTAATCTAATGGGGTTAGATCAGGCGATCTTGGTGGCCATCTTTATGCTCTAACGAACCTGTCAGCAAAAAACTGTTGAAGATATTGGCGGGTTTGTCGAGCAGTATATGCTGGAGCATTATCGTGCTGAAAATAACCTGCTTCAAGCTCATTTTCTTGTAACTCTGCAATAAACAATTCCAACATCTGTTGGTAACGTTGGCCGTTAGAGTTTCCTCGAAGAAAATTGGCCCTATTATTCGTTGCCTGGACATAGCTAACCAAACTCCAACTTTTATGGGATGCAATTGCGTTTCTCGAAATTCGTGTGGATTTTCTGCAGACCAGATACAATAGTTTTGTAAATTGATATAGTCTGTTAGATAAAATCAGGCTTCATCCGAGAAAAATGATTTGTTTAGCAGTCATCGTCCTTAAATTGTTAAACAATGACAATATTCCAATCGCCTATCGTGATCTAATGGTAATAATTCCTGTACCGTAGAAACTTTATAGGGATGAAATGTAACTTTCTTTTGACAGCTCATTGCGCTGAAGTGTATGATAAGCCTATAAAATTATAAAATGTAATAAATATTTCACTTAATGTTATATTGATTTTTTGCCTGTTTGTTGAGCTATTACCACAGATAAATTCCCTTATTTTCTTACAGTATTCAGAAATACTATTGTTGGTGATATTAGATGTAAATGTAAACGATTTGAAAAAAAATTATAAGATAAATAATCGAAAGATACTACAACACGCACGCCAATGTCGCTAAATGTCAAGAAAATTCATTTAATGTATGAAATTTGTATGTAGCTAACTTTGCTCATTCAATTGGTAATAAGTATAGATAAATTTTTCCGGAAAACAGTTTTTTTCTTACGACAATCATTTTGAATCACATGGTATATATACACAGTTATAGTATACGCAATTTTAAGTTATTATAATTAATGCAAACTTTATGAAAATTATTATATATATAAATTATTATTATTTATCATCACTCCAGTTTCTTTTTGTAACTAAGTTTTGTCTTAGATCCCCTTTTTTTACCTGGATTCTCCTCGAACATTTTTTGAGTCAATTAGTTGTACCAAATACAATATAAATATATATACGGGCAAACAATAGTTCCGCTGGCGTACTATAGATGTCCCAGCTAGGCTGATTTTAGAAAAGTGTACGACAAACAATATTAACGTGATCTGACGTGATAAACGTAAGTGGAATTTCCGTTGCACAAACGCGTAAAATATAGATAACGAAGAGTCGGTGAGAGACGAATGAAAGTGATGCAACTGCGCGCGCAGCGAAGTGGTAGAGCATTCATAAATGAATTGTCATTTCGCAAAATTATTATGAAATGAATATTAAAGGAGTCAAAACAAGTGACAGTTTAGTAAATAAAACAAAAACCAAAACACACATATTGGCTCAATGGATTAATATTCGTTTTATAATGAAATTAAAACATATTTTTGTGTTAAAGCGAAGCTATACACACGGAATATTTGCTTTTATTTATTTCGTCAAATGCCTATTAACTTTTTCATAGCACATATTATATCTTATTTACCACTGTTGATTTATTTGCGGTGATAATATTTTGCTTTTAGTGGACTAGTGGACATTTAAAATAATCTTTGTTTCTTGATATATAATTTTATGTTTTTTTTTGCTAATTCTTGTCAATATATCTGCAGTTAACAGCGAAAGAATATTATCTTGCTAAAAACTGAAACAAAAGGGTCTTTACAAAGAAAAATGTGCAACATTATTATTATCTGGTTGTACTTTTAAGGTATTTTCCTCAATTTTGTTTTTATCAAAGTGTACAAGTACAAGTACGCTAGCATCAGATATAAGCTTTTGTCGCTCTTGAACTTTTTCTGTTTCGTTGTTTGTAGAATCAATATAGAAAATTTAATGGTTGGACACTATATATTTGTAACAAAAAAAAGATAAAAAGTAGAAAAACGCAAATTTCCCGCATTTATTTCTAGGAAAGATTTTCATTTTTTTTTCGTTCGCTGCTTTTAGGAAATCTCAGATTGCTTTTGAAAATGAGATATAATACTAGAAAATTTTATAGGTATGCAACCAAGTGCAAATGCAGACTTTTTATAATAATATAAAATTGGAATTTTTTATAAATCATCAATTAAAAATTATCGATTATAGTGTATCTCTGTTTAGTACGTTAATTAAATAGCGATAAAGTATAATAGATGGATTCATAAAGAACAACATCTCCAAACATACATTCATTCTATAAAATAACTTGGATAAGTATAAACCGCAGAACTAACACCTAGCATTCGATCCTCAGACCATCCACTTATTTACATATATGCCAGGGGGTAGAATTCATATTTGCCGCGATTATTTATAGTCACTGGTCAAGATTGTATTGTAATACAAAATCGTTGGTAATTCAGACTTGAATGTTTTAAGTTACTTAAAATTATGGTGGGAAATTTGAATTTTGTCAATAGGAATAGATTTCTGAATTACCCACAGCTGTAATACTCAAGTGCTTCCATATCAAGTACATAGTTCGCTTGATCCACTGCTTATTTTCGTACGTCTCTTGCCCCTGTCACCGCGAAGAAGCTACAGTGGCGCCGCTCTATAATACGCCAGCGGAACTATACGTCTTTGACCATATGTATAGTAGTATTATATTTGGTTGTACTTTCACGAGAAAATACATTTTCTTACACACCTACAGATGGCAGTACTACTCCAACGTATTAGGTAGCTGATTTATACAATCAATCGCGCATTAATTCTCCACAAGTGCGTATACCCGATACAACTGCAACCTCCTGACAACACCAACGTGAGAATCAACCTCTCTCGACTATTCCTCGGAAACAACCAACATGAAAAAATTCGCGCACAAACGACTGGCGTAAAGATATTACCGTGTTGGTGGAGGTCAGATACCTAAATCTGCGCCCATTTTTGACTGAAATTTAACACCATCCACAACTAGTTACCGTACATCACCTGCTAATGCCGATCGCTAGCGACTTCGCACGGAAATACAAGTTTTATTACCTTGTAGTCGCGCGAAAAGATGTCGCGACTTACGACTCAGCGTGTCTAATCGAATTCGTAATTTGTCACGTTTGTCGAGAAGGGATTTAATTACTTTTAGAGGGAGGAATATGGTCGTAAATGAACTTCAATTTGTTGTTTATTGCATGTCTGTTACTTATAAGATATTTTCCATTTCGTCTACATTCATCAAATAATCCAGAGAACAATAACTTGCTTGTGTATCACAGCAGAAAAGTGACGTATTATCAAATGAATTTGGAAGAAACGTGTTGAGACGAGCAAGCAAACAAGTTCGATATAATTTCAGCCTAGGCAATAAACAAATACTGCATCATCAATTTTGTAATAAATATTTGTATTTAATTATTTTAAACAGTTGTAAGAAGTAAAACAAAATACTTAAGGTTCAAATTTTAATGTTATTTTACAACAATGTTGCATTAATGTTCTCTCATAGAGTGCTGTATTCAAAATTGCTATTAATTTAAATACGTGAAATGTTGTTCTTATATGATATTATTTTTTAATATTAAAAAATGAGACATTTACTTACGCTTTAAGAAAAACGATTTTAAACTTTTAAAAATCTTAAAAAAAACTTCAGAGCACAAATCACATATGTTAACTCAACTTTTTACGAAAGATGAGTAAAACACAAAAAACCAAAAAATGAAGAGAATTGAAATTGCACTTGTTGACAAAGGCAGGTAGGAAAAGTGGGGTGTTTTGCTTCCTACAGTCCTAGCAACAAAAGAACATTAATCTCGCTTTTCTTTGCGTTGCTTTTCATTATCCGTCTTGTTTCCATTCTTATTTTCTTTTAATTTCTACACGACCTTTTTTCAATTTTTTTGATTCCTTCTCTTTCTGACTAACTCGGTGGAATGGAGGTTATACGTTTCTAATCAAAAGTTTTTGTCAGTTTCTTTGCTATATTCTCTATTCTAGGGCATTACAGCGGTTCTCAATCTCAAGAAAGTTTAAATTAAAATTAAACAAAAGACATCTCCCATAAAATTTATAAGTGGGTATATTGTTACTTACACTTACCTGTTTTTTTTTTTATTTTCAATGTCTCTTTAGACCTTTAAATACATATCTATAAACATAATATTTCGTAGATAAAAATTTCTGGTATTGATTTTTCATTTACCGAATTTTACCGAACGTTTTTTGGTCAATTAACCGGTATACAATCCTTAGTTATAATTGATGAGCTCACCCTAAGCACCGAAACAGTTACCGGTTATAATTAATCTGGTTACCCGTTGCGGTAGAACGGCTATCGGTTATAACTGACGGAGTTACCTGTTGCGGCAGAACGGCTATCAGTTATAATTGATCTGCTTAGCCATTGCGGCAGAACTACTATAGGTTGCAATTAATGGACTTCCTGCTTGCGGCAGAACGTTTATCAATTATAATTGATGCGCTCAGCCGTCGCAGCAGAATGGCTATTAGTTATAATTGATCGGCTTATCCGTTGCAGCAGAATTTAAGCTGTCTATCTGTTGCGACAGAATGGCTATCAGTTATAATTGGTTTGCTTAGCCATTGCGGTAGAACGGCTATCGATTATAATTGATCTGTCTAGCCATTGCAGTTAAACTACTGTCGGTTGCAATTAATGGACTTACCGCTTGCGGCAGAAAGGTTATCAGTCATAATTGATCGGCTTATCCGTTGCAGCAGAACGGCTATTGATTATAATTGTCAGAGTTACCTGTTGCGACAGAACGGATATCAGTTATAATTGATCTGCTTAGCCATTGCGGTAAAATACCTATAGGTTGTAATTGAGGGGTTTATTCGTTGCAGCCGAACGGCTATTAGTTATAATTGATCGGCTTACCCGTTGCAGCAGAATTTAAGCTGTCTAGCTGTTGCTACAGAATGGCTATCAGTTATAATTGGTTTGCTTAGCCATTGCGGTAGAACGGCTATCGGTTATAATTGATCTGTTTAGCAATTGCGGTAATAATAATAATAATAATAATAATAATAATAATAATAATAATAATAATAATATGTTTATTTATTGTATTACAATACAATAATCGTCAAGTAAAAAAATAAGAATATATACAAACAGGAGAAAATACATCATATATACAGACATAGTGTAAATAACGTAGGACATTGTATACACATGCATGACAAACACTTAATTAACAATTCAGAATTTAAAAATTCCTCAATTGAATAAAAGGCTCCATTCAGTAAAAGCGTTTTTAAAGCTATAATAAATCTGTTGCTTGAAAGAAGTCGTATACTATTTGGCAAATGATTGTAAATTTTTGATCCCAAAAATCTGCGTATTTTTGAGTGGCGCACACTCTATGGTACGGTACTTTTAAAAAGTCTTTTTTACGGGTGTTATAAGAATGTGTGTCTCCATTTTTATTAAATTTTGTTTGGTTAGTGTGTATATATTTGCTAACAGTGAGTATATATGCGCACGGCAAGGTGAGTAACCGTTCCTGTATAAATGCTTCTCTACATGACTCATTCCATTTTAGGTTGCATAGAGCCCTCACGGCGCGCTTTTGGAGAAGAAAAATGCGCTCAGCCTCGGAAGCCATCCCCCAAAACTGTATGCCATAAGTAGCTACATTAAGAAAATTTGCAAAATAAGTCATTTTTGCAGCTTGATAGGTGGACAGATATCTTATTCTCCGTACGCTGTAAACAGCACTAGACAGCTTAGTGGCCAGCTGACTTATATGGGTGGACCAAGTGAGTTTGCTGTCAATATGTATGCCTAATATTTTAATGCTATTGTTACTTGTACTTCTATTTAGGGTCAGATCAAGGTGTTCTGTCTTATTTGGATTGAGCTTCAGCTTGTTAGCTGCGAACCATGTTTCCGCCTCTGTCATAATATTTAGAGCTCTTTCGTGCAATTCAACGTTACTTTTGGCTTTGGTGACCAGCGTTGTGTCATCTGCATATAGGCACTTTACATCAGCAGAGATATTTACTGCCACATCATTAATATATATGACAAATAGTAGCGGACCCAAAATAGATCCTTCGGGTACTCCGATTACGTTAGTATTTATTGCAGACATATGTGATCTCACTTGAACATATTGCTGCCTTTCTGACAGATAGGACTTCAGCAGATTGTATGCATTACCTCTAATGCCGTAATAATAGTTTTCCGAGCAGCAATTGGTGGTCAACGGTGTCGAACGCGCAACTCAGGTCACAACATATTAAGTGGACGTATTCTTCGCTATCTAGTGCTTGTAATATCGCATTTATTACATCGTTTAGCCTCGTAGTAATAGAATTTCCTTTGCGAAAACCATGCTGGGCTTTAGTAATGATGCTGGTTTTATCGAAAAAGTCGGTCAATCTGTTTGCGATAATTAGTTAGATTTCCTTTATTTTTTGGTAATTAAAAAGCGTATACTGTAAGATACTTCATAATTTACATGAATTGCGAGCAACGATTTATGAATAATTTCTGAACTAAATAATATTCCACTTAAAGTGCCGCAAAAAGTATTCGAAACTATAAGAACTATTGAAACCCATATTTACGATAGATTCACGACATAAGGAGATATCCTATCTTCATTATATCGCTTCAAATCGGCTTTTCCATTAATTAAAAAGACTCTAATCGGTGGTAACAAACAGTATAGTTTCTAGTTCTTTTCTAAACGAAAAAGATAAATCTTTCCTTCATTACGCCTGTCAGGACAATTCGCCATGTAGAAACGCACGCACTGACGAGTAACATATCAATCCCACCAACTCGGGAGAGCATATACTAGCCTCCTTACCGGTTGCCGTTATTGACGATCGCGATACGCCTTGTTAAAATTAAATTATTTGCTCCGGTAAGACGGACCAAGACGGTCGTATATCCACCCCGAACGGACAATTAAGCGCCTAATGCGACGATTTACATTTAATAAGTCGGTCCGTGCGAGCAGTACTGATGAATAGGTCGTCCGTCGAATTAAATTGACAGTTTTATAGAAATACATACGTCGCACATCGAACGGAATGCTCGGACAAGTGGACTGTTTTTTCTTGTTTCTTTCTTTTACGCTAGGCGATCGGGCGTTGAATTGCGGACAGGGAATTCTAAAAATCTCCTA
Organism: Protaetia brevitarsis; assembly: GCA_004143645.1. Classification (NCBI taxonomy): domain Eukaryota; kingdom Metazoa; phylum Arthropoda; class Insecta; order Coleoptera; family Scarabaeidae; genus Protaetia; species Protaetia brevitarsis. The sequence goes on along the minus strand of RXPK01000974.1, from coordinate 5,266 downwards.
ATCGCGTCTCTGGAAGCTAGAGAGAACGGCTCGTTACGCGAGGTACAGATGGCAATAATTTTAGTTTTTCATTTAGCCATCCGTAACGAGAATTTCTAGATTTTGCCAAGTCGATATAGAAGATTGGTTACACTGTAAAACCAAAGTCGAGGAGGATTTACACCCCGTATTATGTAAATATATATCTAATGTCATACAGGGTGTTTTGAAACATGGTTTAAAGATTTTAAGGGCATATAGTACGATCGAAAATAATAAACATATGTTCACAAATCAACCGTTTACGAGATAACAGCGAGTGTTCCCAGTAGTACATGGATATAACATATCCAACTAAACAGGTGCTTATCAGCTATTGTTTTATGACAGTTTAATTTGACGTTTTGTGCAATTAGTAGCAATTACAATGGTTGCGTATTCTAATGCTGAATGAGCGATATGGTGTTCATGTACGGTCGTGCTAATGGGAATTCTTTACAAGCACGTCGCTTTCTATGCTGAAGGTTTCCTGATCGCCAACTGCCTTCGCATGTGATGTTTCAGACGGTGTTTCAACGACTAAGAGAAACTGGTTCGGTTTGAGAAGCGATCTTCTGATACTGGACGGCAGAGAATAGCATGTACTCCACAGATAGAAGATCGAATTTTGAATATTATTGATGAAAATCCCAAAAGTAGTGTTAGAAGAATTTCGACTCAAGTGGGTGTAAGCAGCAATCTTGTTTGGAGAATTCTTCATGAGCAACTTCTATACCCCTACCGTATCCAACGGGTACAAGCCCTTACTGCTCCGGATTATCAAGCGAAAAGGGCTTTCTGTGAGTGGTTTTTGCGAACAGCTACTGATCGGCCAGATTTCGCTGATAACATCCTTTTCACTGATGACGCTGGTTTTACTAAAAATGGAATATTTAATTCCAACAACAATCACGTTTGGTGTGACGAGAATCCTCATGCTGCCGTTGAAGCCAGGCACTAGCAACGTTTCTCTCTAACCATATGGTGAGGCATTATAGGGGAACGGTTGTTAGGACCGATTGTTTTGCCACAACGCTTAACAGGTCTTGCATACCTCTAGTTCTTGGAAAATACTTTACCTGAACTTTTGGAAGATTTACCTATAAATCTAAGACTGAACCTCTGGTTTATGCAAGATGGAGATCCACCGCACTTTACGCATGCTGTTAGGGGAACATCTTACAATGAATTTCCTGGAGATAGATAGGGCGAGCAGGTCCCATTGCTTGGCCTCCAAGGTCTCCGGATCTAACCCGTTGGACTTTAGTAATCTGGGGTTATTTGAAAAGTTTAGTGTACGCAACACCGGTAAACGATCTTCCAGAGTTGCGCCTACAAATAGAACACTGTTGCCAGATAATACGAGAAAAAACCTTGTTTTTTGAAAGAGTGCGCGCTTCCTTTGAAAGCAGATGTAGATCCTGTGTCGAAATGGAAGGACGTCATTTTGAACATCTTTTTTAGTTATAATCTATTTTATGTTAAAATGCAATAACTATCTTAATAAAAACCGCTAAAGCAAACTTATTCTGCAATTGCGATAAAATCCCCGTTATCTCGTAAACAGTTAATTTGTGGACATATGTTTATTATGACTTTTAACCTTATTTTCGATCGTACTAAATGTCCTTAAAATTTTTAAACGATGTTTCAAAACACCCTGTATAATTGTCTAAATGTCAGCCTGTAATATTATTATATGTTATTATTATATAATTTATGAGCAGGATGACATGTGTGACGTAGGTGTAGGTGGTGTTTTACCACTTTTAGTGTTCATAACATAATACGGAGTTTATGTAAATATACAGGGTGTATCAGATATGAGGTAAATATAATAATATGTAGCAGCTGTAATCATATACGATCAAAAACTCTTAATGCACAGGGGGTCTATCTGTAAGCATTAATGAGAAAAAAAATATTTTGTAAATGCCGTGGGCTAGAGCCGCACCTGTGCCCCACTTAAATGCTGTCCCGAGTATACCCCCACATACCACTATCATTCAGCCATTACCGCTGTTAGTTTTATGTGGAGCGCCCCTTGGAGTGCAAGCCACTTCGAACATTTTAAATTCTTCGTGTCTCGAAAAAACGATCCTTTTCAGGACCATCATGATTTCATATAAAGAAAATCGAAGCTTGATGCATCGGCAAAAGCGCGGAAATGTATAGATTCATTTCCGCGCGACATCATAGAAAAAAGAGCGTGTTTGCAAATTTTCTGTATCTACATTTATTTCTGTGTAATTCGATTCAATTCATTTTACGTTATTTGATTAAATAAATCCAAAAGAAATAACTCAGATTCATGTGGTACCGTTTATTAACAACTAACTCTCGATTCGACAAAGCAAAAGAAAAATATTTACGTTTTTTGTAAGTACTGAAGTCGCATATCCGATGAAACTCGAACGTCTTATCAGGATATTAAAAATAATTCTTTGTAGACTTACGTAGAGTGCTCTAAACAAATAAGGAATGTTTATTTTATAAAAAGAAGAAATTTAAAATGCCTCAGTTGTGCTATTTTTACAAGGGCCTTTATTTATTCAGAATGACGTTAAATGAACTTACGGCATAATCATTAAGAATAATACTTAAATGAGTGCAATGTATTTAAACATAATACACGTTTAGCGGTGCTTAACATGACGTTTCCTTGCATCAGGCCCGGACTAAAGAATTTTTGGCTCTAAATTTAACTTTTTTTTATTTTTTAATGATGAAATCCGGTTTCAGCGGGTTTGTGCTTTATATGTCGTGTAGTTAATACCCAAGCAAAATTTCCTTTTTTGTTAGATACACCCTGTATAATTTATGAGCGCGATGACATGTGTGACGTAGGTGTAGGTGGTGTTTTACCACTTTTAGTGTTCATAACATAATACGGAGTTTATGTAAATATATATCTAATGTCATATAATTGTCTAAATATCAGCGTATAATATTATTATACGTTATTATTCTATAACTTATGAGCGCGAGGATATGTATGACATAGATGTAGGTGGTGTTCTGCCACTTTTAGTGTTCACAACAGACAGCAACCTAAAAAAAGGTTTTGTCGGAAACATACAAACCGTTGGATATTATTTGTACAACACCCATGTCGACAGCAGAATGTGAACGATGTTTTTCCACCCTCAAACGCATTAAAACTTTTCTGAGAAGCACAATGTCAGAAAGTCAACTGAACGCATTGATGATCCTATCAATAGTAAAGAAACATCCACTTCTAATATGTAGATACAAGATACGTCTAAATACGTATTCAAAATAAAAATGGAGTAATTCTGAGTTTTCTCTTATTGAATTTAAAATCTACTTAGGCTTTTTTTTATTTCAGATGACATTAAAAAATACAGCATTATATTAAAAAAAAAAACATTTTTATTCAACTCCAACAATCTCCAGTACTATAAAGGAAGAAAAAGTTAATTAAATATTCTTATTTACCCGAAGCGCTGTCTGTCGTTTGGCACGCGAACTCCGAACGATCACCATCTCCCTATCAGGAGCGCATGAACAGCGAGGAGGCGACAACGGTCGCAGTCCCAAGCCGAGCGGGCCGAGGAAAAGGCCGGAGAAAGGAATCCACCTGTTGCTGACGTGGCGATAATCGCGGGTGTCCTACGAACGAACCGGTTTTCTCACTGCGCGGCTCACTGGCGCTCGTTCGTCATTCGGGTCGCGAGGACCACGAGCACGCCAACGGCGACGCTGCGGCTCCCGCAGAAGCCGAACGTGACGAGCGTCAGCAAGCATCGGCGGCGGACGGTTGCCGAGGGCTGTTGGCGTGCTACCGCCGCGGCAAGGGAAGCGAGCCGGCTGGTCGGCCGACGTTTTAATTGAAATTATGAACATCGCGTTAATGTAGTAATGAGATTATTATTTCTGTATTATTCTGTATTGATTTCCGAATTGTATCTGAAGCAGGTTTTTTATGGTCGTGCTTGATGATACAGTTGCTCTGAAATTAACAAAATCTTGCTTAAGTAACAGGAAACAAGCAGTATATTTAGCGACAACAGTAGCACCTCCACACTCTAAAAAAAGTTGCAGTAAAATTACATATAAAATCGTTGGTAACAAAGTTGCCTACAATTATACAGGTAAATTTGCTTCATAAGGTAAAATTTCACCATGCTAGTAAATTTTCAACAAGATTGTACTTAAATTTTGTATGTAATATTTATATGAACTCTATATTTACCGAACACTGAAGTAATTTTCACTATGTATTATCTATAAAGAGAGCAAGCAACTTACATAATTCTTTTATAGCACTAATAGGTCATACTGAATCGCTCAACCAGGGATCAGAATGAATACGCGTAACGCGAAGCCTACGATTGTTTGTGACGTACATGATATCATTGAGCCAATAATAAGTTCGACAAACGAAATAGAATTACTACGCGCACAGAAAATAAACCAATAACCAACCACAATTGCGGCGTATGAAATTTCGTATTTCCCATGATATCTATAGTTTTACCCCAAAAAATTCAAGTAAAAACAAATAAATATAAAAGATCCTCATATTTTTTAACAGCCAATTAATAGTTCACTAGTAAAATTACTTTTAAGTGCACTAAATACCCAAAAACGTCAATTTTACAGTTTTAAGTAATTTTGAGAGTAAAAACAAATTGTACATGTCTTTTTCCTGTATTTTCCTTTGAATATATTTGTTACATCTTAAATTACATGAAAAAGCTATAAATTTACCGAAATTTTCTTTTTCCATGTTAAATATCCTAGAAAAAACATGTGAAACAAAATTTCACATGATTTATTGTGGTAAATTCACAACGTTATTACATGTAATATTCCTGATTTAACCATGGCAAAATTACTGTAATTTTTTACAGTGCAATTGGCTGACATGGATAGATTAATCTACAAGTATCTAAAAATGTAAATAATTTTCGGATACAAGAAAATAACACCTGTTACTGATTTTGCATCTAAAAGAGATAGGTTCAGTCCATAATAAGAACAATAAAAGACGAAATCAAAACTCTAGTTGGCAGAATGGTTTAGTATAGAAAGTTAAATACAATACAATTATATAGTTATATACTGTAATGCAAAGAATAGCAGAAACCGGATACAAACAATATATTTTAATATAATCTTTATTAAATTATTCATCCAATTATAATCATACTCATTATATTCACTCTTTTTAATCAAAGTATGGCCTCTCAAATGCCAGATGGCCATGCGGGCAGAAAATTTT